>JACXGI010010329.1:8608-27978 GCA_016801175.1 Esox masquinongy
TCTGCCTGTTCCCTGACTGTACTGCTGCCGCCAGCCCGTGTACCGACTCTCTGCCCGTCCCTGACCACTCTGCCTATCGCTCGTCTGCCCCTTCGCCGCCGTTACGTTAAACGCCTTACCTCCCGTCCCCGTCCACTCTACCTGCCCTTTTCCCACTCGCTCCCAGTCCGCGATTGGATCCTCACCCGTGCCCCTGACAATATTAAATGTGTAGAGCCAGTCAACTTATACCAAAAACTTCTTCATGAAGCTGGTTGAGAAAATGCAATGAGTGTGCAAAGCTGTCACCAAGGCAAAGGCAACTTTGAAGAATCTAAAATGTGATTTGATTTGTTTAACACGTTATTGCTTACTAAGTGATTCCATGTTTTATTTTATAATTTTGATGTCTTCATTATTATTCTACAATGTGGATTATTGTAAAAATAAAGAAATTCCCTTGAAGGAGTTTGTGTCAAAATGGGTATTGTATGGTGCTAAGAAAATTAATTTAATTGAAAAAGTGATCAAATAAAGAATCCTCTTTAACAGCTATTATTTACCAACCGTGTGGATTGAATCCTGAATGCTGATCATCAAATAGCTGTGGTATTTAAGACTCTATACTAGGGGTATCACATCACTTTTTACTGCTCTAATTGTGTTGATAACTGGTTTATAAAAACAATAATGCATCTCAGGGTTTTGTGATATATTTCCAGTATATACCATGGCTAAGTGTTGTGTCCACACACTCAGCGATGTGTCTTGCCTAGGCTCTTAGCAGCAGTATATTGGTCATATACTGCACCACCTGGTGCCTTTTTGCTTAAATAAAAAGGTCATTAAACATTACGGAATAAGAGCAGGGAGTATATCATTTACATCTGTGGTTCCCAACGAGGGGCACTAGGACCTCTCCGGGTACCTAGTCTATCCACAGGGGGTACTTGAGAAAAATCATGAGACAATTAGGCTTACTAATAAAATGCACATTAGGGAGTACTTCAGGGGTATTCAGTGCAGGGCAAAATTCAGTGGATGGTGTAGTCTATGAAAAAGGTTGGGAATTACTGGTTCACTTGGACTTTCATGAGCAAAAGACTGGTTACACGACACCATTTAAATGTGACACTGTGAGGCAGTGGGAGAACTGAATCACTTATTAGAATAAGGTCTTTCTTTATCTCCACGGTCTGTACACGCTCTATATCCACTGAGGTTAAAGGAATTGCACCAGTCCCTCCACTTAAAGAGAGTTCTTGGAAGTTTGAGGTCTGAATATGTATTTGAGTCTTTCTAAGCATGTTACCTGATTGTATGATAACAGCTGATCACACTAGGGCACACACATTCACAAACTAACACACACATCCACAAACACACACACACACACACACACACACACACACACACACACACACGTCATTGTGTCTTCGTTGGATGTGCGTCTTCCTGCCTCTAGATGGCAGTATAAGCTCTCTTATGAATAGCTAACTGAATACGTTTACTGCTGAAGAGGTGTTTTGCATCCTCTGGTCATTTGAATGTTTGAATATCTTGAACAACAATTTGGCCTTAAAAAGAGAAATATACTTTTCTAATCTCCACCCAGCATGGCCAGAAGAGGACTGGCCACGACCTGGAGCGTGTGTCCTCTTCAGGTTTCTAACTAGGTTCCTGCCTTTTCTAGGGAGTTTTTTTCACTGTGCCTTGGAGCAGTGGTTGATATAAAACATGTTTTATAAAATGCATTTTATTGAAATGAGATTGATAGGATAGGTACCTTGTTTTAAAATCTTACTTGAATTATTTTGGTGTTGACAATAAAAGGGTTCTCTCGCCCTGTTTTTTTTTTTTTATCACTTCCTGCTCTTTCTGTACGTTAGTTGCTTGGGCCAAATGCCAGGCATCATGGCCTACCGGTTGGTGGTGCTGGGGCACCGCAGACTGATTCAGAGAGCAGAACGAACAGCTTCAAATTGTCTCAGTCTCTCCTGCCGCAAACACCACCATGTGTGTGCATGCGCGTGCGTGTCTGTGCGTGTGTGTTTGTTCTTCCTGCACTGTTGACCTTTCACCCCTCTTCTCTCTGTCTGCTCTCTCTAATCACCCTGATCAATTGCTCTGCTCGCTCCCGATCCTCCCAATTATTCTCAGTTTATCCACCTATTATTCCCTCCTGTGCCAGGGTCCTTTTTCTCTCCCTCTCCCTCTCCCTCTCTCCTTCCGTTTCTCTCAGTCCCTCCCTCTTTCACCCTTCTTTCTCGCTTTCTCCTAATTACCACTCAACATGGGGAGCAGTGCATGGTGGGTAATGAGGGACTCTGGGCATACCTGTCTTATCTTAATAACCTCAAATGCCCATTCATTATCACATTACCACCCTATACACACAAGCACACACACACGCACACACGCACACACACACACACACACACACACACACACACACACACACACACACACAGGGAGAGAGGTAGAAAGAGGAGGAAGGGAGAGATGGAAAAGAGAGAGAGAGGATAGAGGGAATCTGTTAAATGTCAGCGGTGTGTCTCTTGGGTCTGAAAGACGAGTGAGTGACAGGAGAACAATGGCCGCCGGCCCCATTCAGAAACACTGCCACTGTGTGTGTGTCTGCAACCCCCCCCCCCCCACACACACACACACACTCACAGTAAACGGTAGATGTTGTGAGGGATCAGCAGTGATGTAGATGGCTTAGTCAGAGCTGTCAGTCAATACTGGTCTCCAGGGAATACTGGCCTATTGAACACAGACAGACTACTCAAATCTGCTCTCTCTCTCTCTCTCTCTCTCTCTTGCTCAATCTCTCCTCCTCTTCTCTCCTCTCCTCTTTCACTTTTCCTCACCCTCTCCTATTGTCTGTTCCCCACTTCTCTTTCGTTCTTCTTCTCACCCTCACCTCTTCTCTCCTCTCCACATCTCTCCTCTCTCATCTCATCTTACCCTCTCCTCTCTCATCTCCTCTCACCCTCTTGTCTCTCCTGCTTGTTTCTTATTACAATGGCTCAGCAAGTCAGAGCATGATTCCGCTGATAACGCCACTTGTATGTTTGATCTCTGTTTTTGCCTGTAAGTCGACTTAAATTAAATTAAAGTTCCTACCAAATGATCCTTGGATTTAAATTTTTCTGTCAGGAGTCTCTTGATGACATCCCCTTTCTATTTAAGTCGTCACTTTGATCAATTTATGACAATTTCTAGATGATTTGTAAACATGTTTTTATTAGCTCGTATGAAAGGTTAGAGACATTAGATCTGGATCCAGCTGTGAGATAGTAATCTTTAGTGGACTGCTGTTTAACTACAATGACCACAACTCCATTACAGCAGAAACTGATAAACACAGCCTTTTGACACAGACTGAGACAGGAGGATGGTTATTGAACATCTGGCAATGAAGGTAACAGAGTGAGGTAGCTCTATTGATTTTGTGGTATTGAATATGTCTTCAAAGTATGCCTCATCTACATTGAATAAATCCCTGCTAAAATGATTTTGTCAGATGGCTCTGCTGTAGAAATAGGCAGACAGCTACGACAGGTTACAAGCTAGCCTAGCTAGGAGTATCATTACCTGGTTCTGTGGATACTAGTAGCTTGGATAACTGCTACTGAGCAAGAATGAGATAATGAAGAATAACTTCAATTAAATAATAAATCTTACACAAACAAAGTAACGTCTTGCGCACTGATGCCACTCTGACACCAGGCTATTGTCACAGAAACACTGACACACTGTTTCACACAAAGCCAGGCCATTAGCTGTAGTCCATACTCTTCGCTGTAGGGCTCTTCAATAACCAGACTTCATTTAGTAGCCGTCAGGAATCACTTCACTCACAGAGGAGGGTAAACACAGCTTGCATGGCCAACACACACACACACACACACACACACACACACACACACACACACACACACACACAAAGCAGATAGAGATCAATAGGCTGCGACTGTTAGCAGTCTTAGTCTCTTTCTCTCGTGTATTGATGTGAGGTGGCGCGGCTGCGATGTGGTTACCGCACCCCCAGAACCACTTGACCCCAAATCCTATTTTTCCCCGGGGACCCATTACACAGACACACGCAGTGGCAGAAGCACATCGGACCGACCACAGACACAAACCCAACCGCACAGTAAAATGTGATATCACAGAACGAGGTGAAGCGGAGTCACCAATTTTGGTTGATTGAATCAACGGGGGAGATCCAGGTTGTTTCAGGGACGAACTCTGGGCGTTCTGCCGGGGGAGTTTTGGGTTGCACCAGTGTGCTGGTGATGGCTGTGTTGCTAACGACCTAACAATCGCGTGGGATCGGTGTTATTGTACGTGGATGTGGCTGAGAGGGGCAGTGAACCAACCTTGATGAAATGTTTGCTGAGGTGATTAGCTTGTCAGCGGCAGAGCAACCAAGACATCAATGAACCTTCCCCCTGCACACGCACTCCCACACACACACACCCTGAAGCAGTGATTATGGGGCAGGGCAGCACTGGGAGCCGGGGGCTGCTCTATCATTAGTGTGGTTAATCAGTGCTCCGCTCCGGGTGAAGTTACACACCCTCCAGAGACAGGCTGATGAGCTGTGAGCTGTGCCCAGCCTATGGTGCCCTGGCCTGGGCTAAAGCGGCTCCCCCGGCCCCTTGCCTGCTCCAGACGCTAATCTGTGACTCCACTCTGGAGCACTGAGCTAAACTTCAGCCTGCCGGACAGAAAAGGAAACAGAGAGACACTTTGCATGCTAATGAGACGCACCTGCATACGCACACACACATAGATCCACACACACATAGATCCTTACACACATCGATCCTCACACACATAGATCCACAAACACATAGATCCTCACACACATAGATACACACACAGATAGATCCTCACACAAAGAGCCACACACACATAGAGCCACACATACATTACAAATACTTTATTTGAGCCCACAAATGACAGATACATTCGGGTAGGACTTTGAATAAATACAAGGTTTGAGATCAGCATCGTCCTCTTAGTATGACCACTGACTGGAAGCAGCTCCTGTTCAGGTGCCTGGCCTTCAGCTACATACTGTTGGTACACAAAAAAATACCGGAGACACGTACACAGGTACACACGTACACAGGTATACACGTACACAGGTACACACGTACACAGGTACACACGTACACAGCCTAACTGACACACATTGAAATGGACACACATGAACACAAAATGTCAGGCTCACGCGTGAAACAAATGATCTAACATAAGTTAGCACCGCTGGGCTGTGCAGACCAGCACTCCACATCACAACCAGCAACACCGCTGTCCCACTGTGGTTACACCAATAATCACTGACCTTAACATTTAATGGCCAGGCCATAGTGGTTTAACCACTCACCTATGACCGTGGCTAATGACCGCCACCAGAGTGGAGTGTGTAATGACCCTGGGGAACTGAAAGACCGTGGAGGGTTGTGAGAAACCCTCCCTCCCTCCCGTAGGGCCGTCAGCCAATCTCACCCATACCCATACCCTACTTCACTTGCCATGTCCAGGACACACTCACACACACTCACGCACGCCTGGGACGGGTTGCTGCCCCCCGAGGACGGTGTGTGTGTGACTCCCTGAGTGAGCGATTGGCTGGTCGTTCTCTTACCCACAGTCCCCTGTGAGCTCATTAGCCCCAATCCGCCACCCCTACCCCACCATGCAACACACACATGTAGATTGCACTTTCCATCACCGGTAGGGTTGTGTGTGTGTGTGTGTGTGTGTGTGTGTATGTGTGTATGTGTGTGTGTGTCTGTACTTATGTGTGTGCACATGTGTGTTTTAAAGGACGACGAAGGTCAGAGAGACCCATGGGCACCTCCAGTCTCCCCACAACCCACTACCTTAGAGTGGGAGAGAATAGGAAGATAAAAAAAGAGCTGAAGAGCAGGGGGAATGTGGGTGGAGAAGAAATTATACTGTGATTAATAAGTAATAAATAATGTGCTAGATGAGTATAGGTAGAATTGCAGTGTATCTAATATATAATGTCCAAGAGAAACCTGAAACCGGGGAGTAAAACCAACAGGGACCAGAAAAGAGACATGTAAAGACCTGGGACCAGGATGGAGACCAGCAGAGACCAGTTACTGGGAGATAAACCAGCAGAGACCTGGGACTAGGAGAAAGACCTGTAAAGACCTGGGACCAGGTGAGAGACCGGAACAGAGATGAGTTAAGAGCCAGGGACTTAGAGAGAGACCAGTATGGGACCATGAGAGAAACCAAGAGAGACCAGGAGAGAAACCAGTAGAGACCAGGTGGTAAAGTATGCTAGAAATATCCATGAGAAGAAGAGCAAACTACTGTATAGTCATGAAGGGATGAACTTTGTCAGCAACAATGTTCAATGTTGTTCAGTTAGTATCACTGGTCTGTGTGAAGAAAACATCCCCACTAGCCTACCTGTTTTTCCTAGCCACTGTACTTCAACATGTTCTAGTTTGCTTGTTGGGGTTTTTGGCTGGGTATCTGTATAAGCACTTTGTGACAGCTGCTTATGTGAAAATGGCTTTATGAAATACATTTCATTGATGGAATGTAGCACATAGTAGCCATTGTAGCCTTAATCAAAGCTTTGGCAATATATCTCCTTCACCGCCGCAATCATCCTCTAATACACACACACACCTGCGCAGACACACATGCGAGCAAACGCACAAGCACACACACATACACATTGAACAAACACACTTCCCTAATGTGACACCAATCATCTCGTACTCAGTGAGCGACTCCCCCTACGATAACACATGAGCCCCCGTCCTCCGTGCCTCTCAGTCAGCCTCAACCAGATAACTGATGTGATGACTTTGTGTCTGTGTGTAGATTTTATTTATTTTTTTGGCGGGGGGGGTGGGTGTGGGGGTGGGCGTGGGGGTGGGAGTATTCATTTCCCTATTTATCTTTGTGACCTGAATTAAAGCGTAACCTCTCTGGGCCCCCAGTACCCCCCCCCCCACACAGTTATCTTTACACCCCCCCGTCAGGGCACTGTGTATTGATAATGACCATTAGCATATTTATGATCATTGTCAGCCTCTTATTGTTTGTGTGGAACATTAATCTTCATCGGCTGCCTGCCGACTGACAGCTCAATCTAACAGGCCATCACTGGGCACACGCACATACACACAGACACACACACGCACACACACAGACATGAACACATGCAGTTTAGTCAAGGGGCATTGTCTTTCCACAGCAAACACACATCCATGCACATACGTACGTGTGCAGATAAACAGACACACACACACACACACACACACACACACACACACATTGATTGACATCCACCCGGGTGTGTGTAATCAGGTGAGGTTGTCCTCTCCAGCTGTGACATGGGCTCGCTGGTATCGCGGTTAGTGTGTGGATGGTCCCCCTGTGCCAGGCTAGGCCCACTGCTCCCCTGGATCAGCCTCAAACCAACCACCCCTTCACCAAGACACACTCCCCCTGACGCCAGCACGCAACACATCCCTCCACTGCCAATCCCGGCCCAACGGCCGTGCCCAAGGCCAGATTCCACAAATAAACACTACCACCAGTGGAGTTTAACACTTTAGTTCCTGGGTGTCTTGCACAGAGATGTGTTACGTGGAATAAAGTGACATCTGCAGGTGTGTGTGTCCTAGTGGATGACTGACAGGATGACTGACAGGGATGACTGACAGGGATGATTAGAGGTAGACGGTGATCGAGGGATAGTAGCATGCCAGGTTCAGCAGTAGGTCCTTTCCCCTTCGATCTCCTGCTCTTATGTCTCCTCATCCTTCCCCTCATCTCTCCTCCTCATCCCTCTCCTCATCCCTCCCTTCATCTCTCCCCTCGTTTGTCCTCCTCCTCTCCTTATCTCTCCTTCTCATCCCTCTCTTCATCCCTACTCTCATCTCTCCCCTCATTTCTCCTTCTCCTCATCCTTCCCCTCATCTCTCCTTCTCATCTTTCCCCTCATCCCTCCCTTCATTTCTTCCCTCATCTCTCCTCCTCATCCTCCCCTCATCTCTTTCACCCGATTCCCTCATCCCTCACCTCATCCCCCCCTCCCCTAATCTCTCTTTTGCTTGATTCTCTCCCCTCATCTCTCCTCCTCATCCCTCTCCTCATCTCTCCCCTCATCCTTCCCTTCAACTCTTCTCCTCATCCTCCCCTCATGTTTCATTCACCGGATTCCCTCATCTCTCCCCTCACCCCATCCTCTCCTCATCCCTCCTCCTCACCTCTCCCCCTGGTTGTTTCCACTAGAGACAACAATTATTTTCAGTTATAAGGACGCCCCATTTCTACAGTAGTAACTTCTCCACGTTTCTGGAAAAAATGTAATTCAGATACGCTGTTATCTTTTAAAGTAACTGGTGTATTGCAATGCTGCATCCCAGCAGGAATCCCTGTGTCTTACTGTAGATCAGGTACAATAGATGCTATATGATGTCTCTCCTTGCAGAGCCATAAACATGGAGTTTTACTGAGGCTAGCTACATCACGCCACTATCAGACATTATTGATAGTTATTAAAACCTCCCAGACATGGTAGTTTTATGTTAAAGGACTAAATCACTCCTCCAACACACACTCTAACACAAAGTTTATGTGCGTGTGTGTGTGTGTGTGTGTGTGTGTGTGTGGATGCATGGTGGTTTGCTCATCCCTGCTTGTGCATGTGTATCACTCCTGGGAAGCCTCTGCGGTACTAACAGTTACGAGGTGTATGCTCATATATTTTAATACTTTATTGAAGCTGTAAAATCCAAAATCCATCATTTGTTAACGTGTTCCATGTAAAACAGGACTAAAAGACGGCACAGGAATAACAATGAAGATTTGCCTTGCGTAAATAATAATCTATCATCAACTGCTGTCTCTTCCGCACTAACCCTTTAACAGAAGAACCCTTTGAACAGAAGGGACATTTAAAGGAAAGAATTTATAAAATTACATTACATCTCAACAGTTGACCAACTCAGTTGGTTTTTGATAAACACATGCAGATACAAGCCATGTACAACCCCGTTTCCGAAAAAGTTGGGACGCAGCGTAAAATGCAAATAAATACAGATATTTGCATTTTACGCAGCATGCAAATCATGTATCATGTATTCCTGTATTTAATTGAAAATAGTACAAAGACAACATTTCAAATGTTGAAACTGAGAAATTATATTTTTTTGGGAAAAATACATGCCCATTTTGAATTTGATGCCAGAAACACGTTTCAAGAAGGTTGGGACAGAGGCACATTTACCACTATGTTGCATCACCACTTCTTTTAAAAACACTGTAAGCGTTTGACAACTGAGGAGACCATATGCTATAGTTTTGTGAAATGTATTCTCATTCTTGCTTAAAATGGGATTTCAGCTGCTCAACAGTTCGGGGTCTCCTTTGTCGTATTTTTTGTTTCATAATGAGCCAAATGTTTTCAATAGGAGACAGGTCTGGACTGCAGGGGGGCCAAATTAGCTCCCTGAGTCTTTTACTACGGAGCCATGATGTTGCAATGTGTGCAGAATGTGGTTTGGCATTGTCTTGCTGAAATAAGCAAGGCCTTCCCTGAAAAAGATGTAACCTGGATGGCAGCAAATATTGCTCCAAAACCTGCATATATTGCTCAGCATTCATGGTGCGTTCACAGATGTGCAAGTCACCCATGCTATGTGCACTAATGCACCCCCATACCATCACGGACGCTGGCTTTTGAATTGTGTGCTGATAACAAGCCAGATGGTCCCTCTCCTCTTTAGGTCGGTGGACACAGCGTCCATGATTCCCAAAAATAATTTCAAATTTTGATTCATCAGACCACAGGACAGTTTTCCACTTTTTCATCTTAAATGAGCTCAGGCCCAGAGAAGGCGGCGGTGGTTCTATATCTTGTTTATATAAGGTTTCTTCTTTGCATGGTAGAGTTTAAACTTGCATTTGTGGATGCAGCAACATACTGTGTTCATAGAGAGTGGTTTTCTGAAGTGTTTCTGAGCCCACGCAGTGATGTCCACTATAGAATCGTGTCTGTTTTTAATGCTGTTCAAGGGCTCAAAGATCACGGCCATCCAATATTGGTTTTCAGCTTTGTCCCTTGCATACAGAGATTTCTCCGGATTCTCTGAATCTTTTAATCATATTATGTACTGTAGATGATAAGATCCCCAAACTCTTTGATATACAGTTCTGGAAAAAATTAAGAGACCACTGCACCTTTTTCTTTCCTTTCCAAAAAAGTAAAAAAGGAAGGTTTTGAGTGAGGAACGGAAGGGTTACAATTAAGAGACCACTGCAAATTGAACGCTTCTGTTCCTCACTCAAAACTTTCCTTTTCAACTTTTTTGGAAAGGAAAGAAAAAGGTGCAGTGGTCTCTTAATTTTTTCCGGGGCTGTATGTTGAGAAACATTATTCTTAAATTGTTGCACTATTTGCCCACGCAGTCTTTCAAGAGTGGTGAACCCCTCCCTATCCTAACTTCTGACTCACCCATCCTCGCTGGAATGATCTTTTAATACCCAGTCATGTTACTGACCTCTTGCCAATTGACCTTATTAGTGGTGTGATACTCCACCAGGTTTAGTTTTTATCATTACACAACTTTTCCAGTCTTCTGTTTCCTCTGTCCCAACTTTTTTGAAACAAGTTGCTGGCATCAAATTCAAAGTGGGCATTTATTTTTCAAGAAACAATAAAATGTCTCAGTTTTAACATTAGATATGTTGTCTTTGTACTATATCCTATTGAAGATAGGGTTTAAATGATTTGCACATCATTGCATTCTGTTTTTATTTACATTTTACGCAGCGTCCCAACTTTTTTGGAAACAGGCTTGTAACATAGCTCCTCACTTCGGTTCATTGGGTTGGAGGAGAGTAAGTTAAGTGTGTATATCTGTGTGTTCTCTTCGGGATCTAGCCAGCGGTCCATGACCTGGTTAGGGCTTGTAATGATTAACTTGTTTGTGATTCGCTCATCATCTCCATTTAGCTAATGATTAACACCCAATCAGAACGCATGATTAACATCCAATCATAGAGCGGGGTTAAAAATACAGAGTTCATCTTTAATGTTTTAATAACATGAGTACACGCTCCCAAACTGCCAACAAAACAGATATATATATATATATATACATACACACACAGACCAATATATCTCACCTATGCTTCCTCTACCCTCTCCCACCCACCACAAGTTTAAGACATATGTATCTCTAAAAACCCATCAGCACACGTTTCCACGCACACGCACACGCACACACACACACACACACACACACACACACACACTTCTCCCCCTCCATCTGGCCCCGGTACAGAACACCTATCTCTGCTGTCTGTGTGTGTGGAATTAGAGCCTATTTAAAACCAACCCCGCAGTCTCATTAATTAATTAAGCCTGGACGCCTGTGGCTCTGGGTAGTGGTTATCACTGCAGCTCAGGACACACCTTGTCTTAATAACATAACCAGCCTTCCCACCACAGGGCTGGGGGCCAGGCGAGGGATGGAGGGCTGACTGGACTGCTTTGAGGGACACAGATAGGAAACACAGAAAGTCAGAGAAAGGTGAGATGGAGAGACAGAAGACCAGAGTCCTCCTAATATCTGCTGCTTTACATCACTTTGTGGTGATGAGACACGGGGAGGCGCATGCAAACCCCCCACCCTCTCCTCCCCGCTCCTCCTCGCCACAGCTCCAGAAGGCCTCTTTTTCTTTTCCCACCTGGCAGGGTCTCTAAATCACCGTGGTAACAGTCCTCCTCATCATCGTTGGCTAATTCCTCTGCACACTAAAGCATTAACAGAACAATCACACACACACTTTCCGGCACAACATTTCAGCTCCTGTCCACAGTCTGTGGCATTACAATTGCAATTGGTAGATCTGTGTTTGGAGTGTGTGTGTGCGTTTGTGTTTTAAATAACTGGCCTGAGATACATCAGTCTGTTACAAAAGGCCAACAAATAAATGACAAAACAAGCCGAGTTGATAAACTATGTGCCTTCTTTATTGAAACTTGAGAAATGTCAATAAGCGCTCTTTAAGAGGCCAGTGACAACACAGTTAGAGCAGCAGGCAGGCTAACCTTCTAGGGCATACAAGCACACACACATGGACAGACACACTCTTAATGAACACACAGCATCATCTCCTAATAACCTCCAGACAGATAGCAACAGCAGTGTACAGGACAAACATTCCCTCATTGTGAGAGTAACAAAGCACTGAGAGGACAGAGGAAGTGGAAAAATCCTGCTGATCGATCAGTGGCTGCAACTGGCTAATGGTGCTCAGTGGCATGTGCACGCACACGCGCACGTGCGCGCGCGCACACAGCAGCGTGTCTATGACTTTACAGATCAATCCTAGTGGTGGCGCTTGTTCATTAGGCCTTTGGTCACCCACCCACAATACACACACACTTCTGGAACTGAGGCCTGGTGCTGGTATTGTTCAGGGGGGCCCAGGGGCAGTATGGGTAAACTCGTTACTCTTTGGTTAATTGGAGCTGAGATTCCGTCCCTCCTTCTCTCAGCAACCCCTCCTAAGGGAACAATGACTAATTGTCTACAGAGTCCTCTTCAGTCAGGGCACTTCTTACCCTCCCACCCGTCTGTCCTCTAGTCCTCAGTAACCCTGCTGTAAACCTCCCCTCCCTAGCCCAGACACCTGTCTCACCACATCTAGCCCACCCACCTGTCTCACCACCCTAGCCCACCCACCCGTCTCACCACATCTAGCCCAGCCACCTGTCTCACCACCCTAGCCCAGCCACCTGTCTCACCACCCTAGCCCACCCACCTGTCTCACCACCCTAGCCCAGCCACCTGTCTCACCACCCTAGCCCAGCCACCTGTCTCAACACATCTAGCCCAGCCACCTGTCTCACCACCCCAGCCCACCCAACTGTCTCACCACCCTAGCTCACCCTCCTGTCGCACCACATCTAGCCCACCCTCCTGTCTCACCACACCTAGCTCAACCAGCTGTCTCACCACGCTAGCCCACCCACTTGTCTCACCACTCTAGCTCAGCCACATGTCTCACCACCCCAGCCCAGCCACCTGTCGCACCACCCTAGCCCACCCACCTGTCACACCACTTATAGCCCACCCACCTGTCTCACCACACCTAGCCCAACCGCCTGTCTAAGTCCATCCACATCTGTCCAAAGTCCGCTACATTAGAGGAAGTTACTCCAGTATAGGGAGACTGAGGAAATCTGATGCTAAATGTTTCCACGGGCCACATCTACCAAAAGCTGCAATGCTTGTTGCACAGCACCTCTAACCAAACAGATGCAACCCCAGCCCAGTGTTTCTCTCCACCCCAGCCAAGGTATCATAGGGAAAGCCTTAAGATGTATCCATGCAGCTGGTCTGAGAAGGCCTCCAGAGAGAACCGCTCCTGAACTCGCCTCCTGCCAGCCTGGCCCATGTCCCTTCTGAGCTGGGGTTCTCTGAATAACTTCTCCATGGCCAGGGAAAAGGCTTCAGCTGTCGGCTCACACAAGAAGCCCGTCTCCCCGTGTGCCACGCTTTCCAGAGGGCCTCCAGAACTCACAGCGATAACAGGACAACCACAATACATGGCCTCCACTGGAACTATCCCGAAATGCTCTCTGCTAGGCGTGTAGAGAACAGCTGCACTGCCCCGCAATAGCGCCACCTTCTGACTGTCCGAGGGAGAGCGCAGGAAAGTGACAGAGTTGTCTACACCCAGCCGTGCCGCTAGCTCCTTCAGCTCAGTGTAATGTTGGACGTTCTCAATAACACGGCCGTCATACCCGCCCGCAACCACCAGGTGAAGTCCTACCCGGTCCCCCGGGGAGAGGCGGGCCCTGAGGACAGAGAGGCCCTCCAGGGCCAAACCCAGGCTCTTCTTTCTCTCATAGCGGTTCAGGGATAGAAAGAGACATGATACACCCTCGGGAATCAAGCCCTCGAAGCCCTGCTCCTCCTCAGGAGGTCGGTCGAAGTTGTGTGTGTTCAGGGAGGGGTAGAGGACGTCAATCTGGACCCTGTCCAAGGTACGGAAGGTTTCCCTGAAGACCCCAGCAGTGAAACAACTGTTAACCAGCACCTGAGAAGGAAACAAGAAGGATTGGTCAAAGATGTCTCATTCCAAGTGGTAAAGAGGGTAACTGATTAAGGAAATCAAAACTAGAGCCCACTGAATTCAACTGAAGAAAACTACTTCTGTTTAAGATCTAATAGCATTTATCCTTCTTCTTCCTCACCATATCAGCCATGCCAGTGGTGAGTTCTTCCAGCCTGTCTATGGGGGCACGGTAAATTTTCTTTAAGGCTGAGCCTCTCTGGGTCAGAAGTTGATCTGGGAAATGACAGTAGAACAGCACCTTCTTTCTTCGACGGGACAACCTCAGGACAGGGATACACACTGATACCTGCAAGGAGACTAGGGTTATCACCACGGAACCCACAATACAGAACCAGAGTAAAGGTAAACAGAGTAAAGTGAATCGGAAACTAAAGTCTAGAGTCAGAATGAAAGGTAACGGACAGAGTTAACTTTAAAGACGAGATGAAAACCGACAAGATGCAATCAACCTGATCACAGAAGACCACATCGTATTCTACTCCGCTGAGGAAGACCAGGTAGAGGGCTACGTAGATCATCCGTAGGTAGGCACACAGGGCGTGCAGATACCCAGCCACACTGGTGGGCAACCAGTCACCCACACACACCTGGAGATAACAGGGTCAGACAGGAAACCAGTGTTCGTTTTTGTGTGTTTTAACACTGTTATAGACACCCACCACATTCAGGTCTGGGTCCAGTGTCTCTGGGAAGCAGTGTGTGGGGTCGTGGTGGGCCGTCCAGATCTGAACACTGCAGCCTCGAGAGCGGAGAGACACAGCGGCATCCACCACCAGCCTCTCTGCCCCGCCTATACCCAGGTCAGGATGGAGAAACACCACCCGCACCATCCTGCAGGGGATAAGCTTAAATAAGGCTGTAGACACCGACATGCTGACGCGTACATCAACAGGGGACTTGATTTAAGGGGCATGACAGAACAAACACATTTCAAACAAAGTTAAATAATGAAGGACAATACTGACATTGCATATCGGAGGATTGTTCATTAGTTTTCAATGCCAAAACATGTCCTGTTTGAATAGGTTAAGCTCCATGACATCAGCTGACTGTCATGTTGTATAAAACCAGACAGTAATCATAGTCGTCAGCAGCACTACAAACATCTGATATCAAAACTTTATATCAATCTGAGAGTAGCATTAGTTACTAATTCAGCATTAGTTGCTAATATTGTGTGGACGTTCTATTCTATTAACTGTACCTTTTGCCCCTTGAAACTGCTATATATCCAAAATTAATCTGTTCACTGGGAAACAGCGGTCAGCTACCAAAAATTCATGTGGCACTGTTCCTCTAAACCGCCATGATGGCTCAAATGTTAAACAAAACATAAACGGCAAATCGCCCGGCACTGAACCACAATGGCGTCAAATTTCAAACTCGTCAACGGCTTACTTCCTGTGAGACACGTCATCTTTCTTAGCACACATACTATTCACTTGCCTGTCACTCAAAGCCAAACATTTGACTTCAAAATTAGTAATACGACCGTTCTTCAGAAAATTAAAAAAAAAATATCTCCGAAAATATTGATTGGGCTATAATTTACATTAAATTGAATACGTTAGATTTCGATAATGAGCTGTCTTGGTTCAGGCTTAACAAAGGTCATCTATCAAGGTCCTTTGTTTTGTAGTCGTGTCCTTTTCAGACAAGCGTCATCTTTCTGGGTTTCCTTCTGGAGTTGTGGCGATTCTAATAGCAGCGTTTTTAATTTGACGCAGACATCAGTTAGAAGAACATTTCTGAGTCTTCATTTTCTGCTGAAATCCCAAGTCTAACTTGAAATGGTAAGGATTGATTATTCTAAATTGTCTTTAGCCGAATGATTTGCTAGTTGTCTTTCAATGTTTCTAACACAGTGGTATTTCAGCTAGCCTTACATGCTAGCTTTGCCTAGCAGAATTGCATGCATGATTATCATACATTTCTGTAAGCTTTCTATAAAATCGCAAGGGTTTGCTAACCGCTGTTGATATCTCATCTTTAAATTGTTCCAGCGAGGGGACTGTCGGATTTATTAGTCATCATGGTGAAGTTAGCAATTTAGCTGAGTTAGCCAACCATTTAGCTTGCTGCTGTGTGCTGTACGTTCTAGCTATCTCACTACTAGTACAGTACAGCAGGATCCATCATCTATTTGTAGACGTGGCCTTTCATATTCAAATGGTCTTTATTTCCTTCTGTTTACGACAGTCATGTCATTTCAAACCGCTACTACAATGGCATGATCGGCTGTTTTTTACTCGGTTAATATTTTTTACTTGGGACATAACGGTGTACAGATTGGTCATAGTTTTATTGTAATGATTTTTCAGTCAGATTTGAAACTTGGATGGAAGTTATTTGATTCCGTTTCTTACCATTTAGGAAGATCCATTCTGTCTCTGTGTTGAAGGCCTCTGTCCGCCTTAATTATTTATAACAATGTTATCTCTTTCAGCCTGGACCAGCAGCAAGTGCCACTAATGTAGGTGCAGGGAGCCGTTCCCCAAGCAAGACAGTGGCCCCCCGTGCAGCAGGATCCACAGTCCGACAGAGGTACACTCACACACTGGCCCTTTGCAGCAAAATCTGTTCTTGTAGTTTGTAACGCCATGTTTAATTACCCCAGGTCCCATAACAAAAAGTATGACTGTGTGTACTCTAAGCTCTGGTTAAGCTCTGGATCGTCTGCTGAGTGATAAATATAATTTCCAACAGATAAGAACCACACACACCCTAAACTCAACCAATTTAGCAAGATCGAAAAACACAAACTCATATGTCAAATTCAAGTCATTACACCATTCTTAAAGGGAGGATTTCTTAAGCATGTCATGATCACTACTTTCTGCATCTATATCTTTTAAAAACAAAATCTTACTTTAAAGCCAAAACATTGTCATCTAACTCTTACCTCTAACGCATTATTAAAACACATCTGGTGTATTACTAAAATAAGCCAGGTATTAGCTAGAGTAGAGGATAAAATATGATTTTGCAGCATCCCTTTCTCTCCCTGTCTCTCTGAGATAATACAGTAGTGACTGATGGTGTTTAGATATGCCTCAGTGAGTAGATTTCAGTTAGATAGATGTAGGTGCTTAAGGCTTAATCAGTGTGTAATCAGGGCCTTGCTGTCATTAACCCCATTACATCATCATCATTTCCCATTACTACCTTCTCCCTCATGTACTGTCATTACTGCGTTTAGCCTTCCTTTAACATCAGTGAACAAGTACAGCAGCTGTGAATCATGCTCACATTAGTAAATACACAAACTGCTGTAGAAGAGTGAGTTATGGACAGTAGTGCATTCTAGGGCTGACACTGTCTGTGGCATTTATATGATTTGACAACAATATTATCTTTGTTCATAAATGGTCCTCTGAGGCTCCAGAATTGTTGTATCACCTGTGCAATTAAACAGACAAAAAACATGACTCAGTAAAGGATGCATTATTTAAGTTACCTGGGGGCCTACAGGTCCTTGAAAGTGTCTGTTGTCTAGGACATCACAGCTCACATTTTGTCTTGTTTTTGTGATGTCACAGGAAAGCAACGAGCAGCGGCACACGCAGTGCGGGCAGGACCACGGCGTCCGCGGGTGGCACCGGGGGCATGTGGCGCTTCTACACCGAGGACTCACCTGGACTTAAAGTGTGAGCACATACAGACATGCATACCAGGGTTGTCCTGTTTTGCGCTTCAGCAGCATTCTGTCACTCCCTGGACGCCTCAGAACAAAAGTCACAGAGTACACCTTTACGATCAGCGTTTAAGTCCTTTGGCAGACGCTCTTATCCAGACTGACTTACAGTAGCGAATGCTTTCATTCACAGCCATGTCCTTACGTGAGCGTGCTTTACGGGACCCACTAGTGAATAGTCTACTTTAGTTCTCTTTTTTTAATTAGAAATTCACAGAATTAAATGAAATGACCATCTAAAGTTATTTTTTTCCGTTCTGGGTGCACGTCCAAATGAGTTGCCCACCGATTCGTAAGGATCTCAAATATCCTTTAGACTGAAATTTCCGGCTCCACATTTTCCTAATGAATACTGGGACACAGATGTGCGCACTTGTACAAAGGCATTAGCATTCCTTTAAATGCGTTACACTCCAACACACACAGTATACCTTGTCCTAACAGACAGCTAGTAAACGTAGAGCCATACTGTTCCCAAATACCGATGAACACGCTGTCATGCATTACTGATGAACAAGCCATCATGTCCCACCTTGTGTGACCTCCCATGTACTGAACACTGCGAACATGGAGGAGAGATACAGCAGAGAACCACTCCCAGAGAGTTAAGCACTGTTGTCAATCACTGGGAGGCCAAGACTGTGGTAGATGTAACTTCATTTGCCGAGCTGGCAAAGTGAGCCTTCTGTCCCTGAGCAAGGCAATTTATATCCAAATTGCTCCCAGGACTTTGCTGACAATAAATGTGTTTAGTCATGCTAAACACGCTTGTGTATGTATTTAAACATACATTTGTATTTTACATAAAATAGGAGCACTTTTTGACAGAATCAAACGTGAGCAGTTTATTGAAATGGCTTTTCAGTCTGTTTATCCAGACTGGTCACTTCTGGGTAGCTAAGACATTTTCTGAGTATTGCTCCTGTAGTGGAGCGCAGACAGTCGTACGGTAGGCTCGTGTATATCGAGCTTGTATATTCCTGTGTTAAACGCCAGTCTCAGAGCTTAATTAAGATCTGCTCAGAAAGGTCAAGTCAATTACAGCCTTCACAGAGGAGGTGTAGGGAGGAGGTGGTGTTGGTATGGCAACCCCCTCCACTTCAGGGACACAAGCCTCTCCTCTCATCATGTCCTTGTCAGCGATCTCAGAACCATGGTCCTACTGTATCTCAGCCAGTGTTTTTACTAGCGGTGATCTTATGCAGGGTGCAAAGGCATCTAAATAGGATTCCAGGGCGTAGAACCATATAGACCTTTTTGCCAGTTAAGTCACCGGCAGCTGGTAGCTGTTCTGGACTGTAAGTGGCCACCTGGAGAAATGGTACTCCCAGCTCCGCGGCGATAAGGCTGGTTCAGAACCTAGCTCCGCGGCGATAAGGCTGGTCAGAACCCAGCTCCGCGGCTTTAAGGCTGGTTCAGAACCTAGCTCCGCGGCGATAAGGCTGGTTCAGAACCCAGCTCCGCGGCCATAAGGCTGGTCAGAACCCAGCTCCGCGGCCATAAGGCTGGTCAGAACCCAGCTCCGCGG
>JACXGI010010330.1:0-27708 GCA_016801175.1 Esox masquinongy
CGCCCAATTTTTCAGTTTTTTATTTGTTAAAAAAGTTTGAAATATCCAATAAATTTCATTCCACTTCATGATTGTGTCCCACTTGTTGTTGATTCTTCACAAAAAATTACAGTTTTATATCTTTATGTTTGAAGCCTGAAATGTGGCAAAAGGTCGAAAAGTTCAAGGGGGCCGAATACTTTCGCAAGGCACTGTAGCTCTAAGTTAGACTCGGTGGCACAGGGCTATCCGCTCTACTATCAGGGATTGGCTGTGGTTCAGTATGCATATGACAAAGCCTCTACCATCACAATGGGATATCCAGTAGAGAGATAAAGTATACGGCAGCCCATATCACAAGTGATTTATTGCTTTGACATTTGGCAGCTGTGTCCGTGTGAAAGGTCAAAAGGGTTATGAAAAATGATTTTTTTTATGGTTGTTAATTTATGACCGGGTTGGTAATATTTGGACAGTTGTTTTTTCCGGGGTTTCATGTCCGGTTAGGGGAGGAGGGGTAGAGCAGGTGATTCCATGGGGTTCATTCTGTGGGAGGAGAGGGAGGTCAAAAGGATTATGAAAAATATTTTTTTATGGGTAAATATTTATGACCATGCGTTCATGTTAAGGTGGTAATATGTGGACAGTAGTTTTTTCCTGGGCTTCCTTTCCGGGGTTTGCAGTTTAATTTGTTTTTTAGTTCAAGATCTTAATAAGAATCAACAATGGCGTTGGGGCTTAGTGATATTATCCTGCATCTAGACTGAATTAGGAAAGCTGAGAACAGAAAACACTCGGAATACATTGTCTCTTCTGTCTTAGCTCTCAAAATATCAGACTTGATTTCATCAAGCATAGAAATGCTTGAAAAATGTACAAATGTACGTACATGATCCATCATGAGTCTTTTTCTATGTATTGATAGCAAATTATTTCATATTTATGTCCAATAAAAGGCTAAAACAACATTTTAGAGCATGTCATCCATTTAACATTTGGGTCTTAATCCTGAAGTGATACTTCGGTTTTGAATTCCTTGAATACATTTTACAGGGCTATGGTTCTGTATTTTTAAAACATACTCATCCCTTTCATGAACCATCTGTTAATGAGCTTGTCAAACATTACCTGGAAAGGTAAAGTTCAGAAAAAATTATTCTATTAGTATACACTGTAAAAAAGAAATCTGTAAAAAACAGAAAATATACTGGCAAAAAATTACCGGTACAATTTCCATTATTTTACAGACAGTTCCTTCAAAAGAATAACGGAAAGTAATGTTTAAAAACAGTGATTATCTGTTAATAGACAGAAACAATATTTCTATGAATCTGTAAAAAATATGTAAATGTATTTCTTTTCACAGACATTTCCTGTAATAAATTACAGGCAATGTTCTGCAAATAAAGGGAACATTTGAGGTTTTTTTTTTAACAGATTTGATGAAATATTGCCTGTCTATTATAAACAGGAAAATCACTGTTTTTTAACATTACATTCTTAATATTTTCAAGGAACTGTCTTTAAAATAATGGAAATTGTACAGGTAATTGTTTGCCAGTACATTCAGGGTTTTTTTTTCATACATTTTAGTATTAGTTAGTATTAGTTTATTTCAATTTCTCAATCTAGATCAAAAAATTGCTAGTCATTTAATCCCTTATTTAGAAAATGTGTTCAAATAAGGAATTCTGATCATAAAAAAATAAAATCAGCTCAAAATCAATAGCAATATGTAAATGTAAAGATGAATCTATTTATTGTCAACAAAGACAAGTTCTGAACATTTTTTGAAGTGACATAACATCCTTACAACAATTACCTCAGAAAATTGTATTTCAAAGACAAAATATTCTCTAAGTATTCTTGTAATACAACAGAAATGGAGGTAAGATTGTCTCTTATCGTTTTGCAGATTGCTTTAAATGAAATGCATAGGAACAATAGCACAACAGTTCAACAAAATGAAATATTGCACTTTACACCATTAAAACAGTTTATCACTGTCATCACAATTAAAACTGTTTTAATTATAACATCACAACACCACCGTTTAAAACATGTTTCCTCAATGTAAAATATATATATATTTTTTTAACTTTTCATCACATAGCACATCAATCTCTCGCCAGCTCACCCTCGTTCTCTCTGTTTTGGAGAGCTGCAAACTTAGTCAAACAATAACTCAAAGCTGTATTGAAGATAAAACATTTTGGGATGTTTTTAAGAACAGACTGTTAAGATAACTTTTTGTAACATTAAGTGAATTATCATTATTGATAACATTAAGGGGATGAACCGATAAAATCTGAGGAAGAGAGAGAGGAGAAATTACGTTCCAGGGCTGTTCATCAGGTGACACAAGCTTGTGGATAAGAAAGGCGGTGTTGAGGCCTATGGTGGCTGAGCCGTTGGGGACAGCGGACAACCAGGCTGCGGGGAAAAAGGCAGAAGTAATCAGAACAAATACACAGATGTACAATTTTTTCTGCAAGCAAATTTCAGAATGGTCCTTTTTCCATTAGAAACTGAGTAGTTCATAGCCTAGTTGTTAATTGGCTGAAAGCTGTGCTATATCAGACCACATTCCAGGTTAAGACAAAGAAAACTTGGTCATGCTTCATGCGCTTCAAGTCACTGCTTGTAGCACAACTGCATCACAGTGGCCAAGGTTTAAATCCTGATCACTGCATTTCTGACTATGCCTGGGGCGGGATTTGCCAGAGGTGGCCAAAATTGTTACGTTACCTGGGGTTGATGTGTTTGTAGTCGGACACAACACCTTGTAATGTCAATCTCATGCAACTCCTTCTTGAGGTCGGCATTTGTGAGTTCAATCACAGTTGTATAGTTGGCAAATATATAATATACAGTTGTGGTCAAAAGCTTACATACACTTGTAAAGAACATGTATGTCATGGCAGTTTGAGTTTCCAATAAGTACTACAACTAATTTTTCTGTGATGGAATCATTGGAGCCTATACTTCTTTGTCACAAAAAACAGTCATGAAATTTGGTTCTCTTAGGACTTTATTATGGGTCTTCTGAAAATGTGACCAAATCCACTGGGTCAAAAATATACATAGAGCAACTTCAACAATCAATTGTATTGATGTAGAAAGTTGTATCAATCAAATTTGCTTTGTGATATGACCTCTAACTTCTCATGAGTGAAGTTCAACTGTAGGTCAAGTCTAAGGAGCACAGCACGGATCTGAAGAGGTGGATCATTGACGTATACAAGTCAAGAAAGTCACTTGGAGCCATTTCAAAGCAGCTACAGGTCCCAGGAACCACTGTGCAAACAATTGTTTGTAAGCATAAAGTGCATGGCTCAGTTGTGTCACTGCCATGATCAGGAAGACCACGCAAGCTATCAACTGCTGTTGAGAGAAAATTGGTCAGGATAGTCAGGAGTCGACCAAGAACCACCAGTGGAACTGGTGCTTTACAGAAAGTGAATGGAATAACGAAGAAGGATTGCCTTCAAATTCTTCAGGAAAACTTAAAATCATCAGCCAGAAGGTTGGGCCTTGGATGCAGTTAGGTGTTTCAACAGGACAATGACCGCAAACACACATCAACGGTGGTAAAGGAATGGCTAAATCAGGCTAGAATTAAGGTTTTAGAATGGCCTTCCCAAAGTCCTGACTTGAACCCCATCGACAACATGTGGACTTCGCTGAAAAAACAAGTCTGTGTCAGAAAGCCAAAAAAATTTGCTGAACTTCACCAAATCTGTCAAGTGTTGTGGTCAAAGATTCAACCAGAAGCTTGGGTGAAGCTTGTGGATGGCTACCAAAAGCGCCTAATCGAGGTGAAAATGGCCAAGGGACATTAAATCAAATATTAACATTGCTGTATGTATATTTTTGACCCAGTAGATTTGGTCACATTTTCAGAAGACCCATAATAAAGTCATAAAAGAACCAAATTTCATGACTGGTTTTTGTGACAAAGAAGTATGTGCTCCAATTATGCCATCACAGAAAAATAAGAGTTGTAGTAATTATTGGAAACTCAAACTGCCATGACATACATGTTCTTTACAAGTGTATGTAAACTTTTGACTACAACTGTACAGTTGTGCTCATACGTTTACATACCCTGGCAGAAACTGTGAAATTTTGGCATTGATTTTGAAAATATTACTGATCATGCAAGAAAACTGTCTTTTAATTAAGGATTGTGATCATATGAAGCCGTTTATAATCACATAGTTGTTTGGCTCCTTCTTAAATCATAATGATAACAGAAATCACCCAAATGGCCCTGATCAAAAGTTTACAGACCCTTTAATGTTTGGCCTTGTTAGACACAGAAGGTGACACACACAGGTGAAAATGGCAATTAACGGTTAGTTTTCCACACCTGTGGCTTTTTAAATTGCAATTAGTGTCTGTGTTTAAATAGTCAATAAGTTTGTTAGCTCTCACGTGGATGCACTGAGCAGGGTAGATACTGAGCCATGGGGAGCAGAAAATAACTGTCAAAAGACCTGCGTAACAAGATAATGGAAGTTTATAAATTTAAAAGGATATAAAAAAATATCCAAAGCCTTGCAAATGCCAGTCAGTACTGTTCAATCACTTATTAAGAAGTGGAAAATTCGGGGATCTCTTGATACCAAGTCAAGGTCAGGTAGACCAAGAAAGATTTCAGCCAAAACTGCCAGAAGAATTGTTAGGGATACAAAGAAAACCCCACAGATAACCTCGGGAGAAATACAGGAAAAAGACGGTGTGGTTGTTTCAAGGAGCACAATACTACGATATTTGAACAAAAATTAGCTGCATGGTCGAGTTGCCACAAAGAAGCCTTTACTGTGCCAATGCCACAAAAAAGCCCGGGTACAATATGCCCAACAACACCTTGACACGCCTCAGCTTCTGGCACACAGTAATTGGGAGTGACGAGACCAAAATAGAGCTTTATGGTCACAACCATAAGCGCTATGTTTGGAGAGGGGTCAACAAGGCCTATAGTGAACAGAATACCATCCCCACTGTGAAGCAAGCACGGTGGTTGCTCACTGATGTTTTGGAGGTATGTGAGCTCTAAAGGCACAGGGAATCTTGTGAAAATTGATGGCAAGATGAATGCAGCATGTTATCAGAAAATAATGGCAGAAAATTTGCATTCTTCTGCACGAAAGCTGCGCATGGGATGCTCTTGGACTTTCCAGCACAACAATGACCCTAAGCACAAGGCCAAGTTGACCCTCCAGTTGTTACAGCAGAAAAATGTGAAGGTTCTGGAGTGGCCATCAGTCTCCTGACCTTAATATCATCAAGCCACTCTGGGGAGATCTCAAACATGCGGTTCATGCAAGACGACCAAAGACTTTGCATGACCTGGAGGCATTTTGGCAAGATGAATGGGTAGCTATACCACCTGCAAGATTTCGGGGCCTCATAGACAGCTATTACAAAAGACTGCACGCTGTCATTGATGCTAAAGGGGGCAATACACAGTTATTAAGAACTAAGGATATGCAGACTTTTGAACAGGGTTTTTTTTCTCTGTTGCCATGTTTTGTTTTATGATTGTGCCATTCTGTTATGACCTACAGTTGAATGTGAATCCCATAATAAATAAAAGACATGTTTTGCCTTCTCACTCATGTTTTCTTTACAAATGGTACATACATTACCAGTTCTACAAGGGTATGCATATTTTTGAGCACAACTGTATGTACTGACTAATGGTTTGAGATCAATCTTCGACCATCCTGCAACCGAGAGGGATTGCTGTCGAGACAATCTTAAGGGGAATAGGACCTAAAAATGTTTTTGATCTGATCCTTTTAACTCTGTTTGCAGTTTAGTATAGCAATAAGGCATGGTTTGTGGTACAATATAAAAAGGCAAATATACCACTAAGGCATGTATCCAGGCACCTTGCATTGTGCCTAAATATCTATACATTATGAATGGTGCTTTATTGTGCATTATTGCTTAAATATAGCCTGTGTTGCTACACTGCAAGTGAGTATAAAAAGGTCTATTTTTTGAAGAACATAACATTTGAGTATGCAATGAAATGCTTTGAAAAGATGAGCTCACCTTTTAACGCTTCCAAGGATTTTCAAAGTCGTTCAATTCAGAAAGGAACTTGAGCAGTTTGGGAGGAATAGGTGATGTTTTTTCCCCTTCATTTCAGCCTTGGACCCTCGTTTTGGATTGATTCCCAGCAGACTTCTATAACAAACACTTAAAATAAAAATTACAAAAAAAGGACCAGCCTGATGATCCACCAGTCTGAGCTGCTCCATCTGTGATTTCTATCTGTACCTCATACCGCACTGATATTTGTAATAATGTGGATAGCACTTTTACACTGGAACAGACTGGAAAAGTATAGTAGTATCCAAATGCAACCATAACACACAAATATGTTAAACAGATGTAGTAACTAAAAATACAAAATCAAAATGTTAATAGTCTATACCTCTGTATGAACTCCATGGTGAAAGATGCTTCCTTTGGATATTTTATATTTAAGACATAAAACAGGCAGAACATGTAGCTCAGTGCTACCAAGGGGCAGTTGATATGGTCATTCACTATGATTTGGTCAGTTGAAATCTTGAATTGCTTTTCACCTGAAACAAGATGTTTAGACACAAGTTCACAACTTTAACTGTCCCAAAAGTGCATAAAATTCAATGTAAATTTTTGAAAGCATTCCTACTTACTTTTTTTACAACTGCCCAAAACCTTTGCACAGTACTGTATATTTGGCTACCAAATCATGTTTTTGTGATTGGTGTAAACAGGAATACATGAGTTAAAAGTATTGTCTCTGACTATGAACCAGTTATGAGGATGCAGGGTGTGCTTGGGATATCTCGTCCAGATTCCGTTGACTCCTGTTGCAGTGAACAGAAAGGACAAAGACAAACAAAATACCGAATGAAATGCAATGTGTGCAGTATGATAAACGTGATCAACAGGAGCCACTTGTTCAAAACACTTGCCTCATTTTGGAAAAATGTGTCTGGACTTTCCTTGAAGTATTCAGCAATGCAGGCTATCAGCTTAAGTGGGTCCAAGTTCGTCAATTTTCCTTTTGTTTCTAGAAAGTCCTTAATGCTTTTCCCCTTTCTTGAGATCTCCTCAGCCAGCTTAATTGGCACATCTATGCCAAGGAGTGTGTGTGATCGAAAAGATGTGCCGCCTCAAACATGTAAGGCTACTCCTCCATCACTGCGTTCACATTTTGTTCTGTGTTAAGTGTTACACGCTGAAAGCATGTTTCTTTCATTAGTCTTTTAACACAGGACTCAGGAAGAAGGCTATTTGTGAAGCCATTCTTCAGCTCTGTTTTCTTTTCATTCAGTTCATCTTTATTACCCTGAAGATCAGGCTGCCACTCCAAACATCCGTAATGATCTGAACATTTTGACTTCCGCCTCACCTCATCTTTATCCGCTGCTGGTCTTTTGTTTGGGACATAGGTTAACCTGAAGGAGTTTTCAATTCTGTTTTCCATCTGTATCCAGAGCGAATCATATCCTGTTCCAATTATGTTTTTATCACTTCTGTCTTGGAAAGAGCTGGGATACTTGTCTGTGATCTCTTTAGCAATTTGTCGTAGCTTTGCTCTTCCGGGTCTGGTTTCTTTGCTTAGTAGATCATCAGTGACAATACGAACCATCTCTTACCGTAAGCGCTTTGCTGGGTCTTTTCTTCTCTTCCATTGCAAGTGTGAGTATAGAGGGAAGTTTGTGCCAAGGAATAGTAAACACCTCACTGGATGGGGAACTGGGACTTGCTGTTAATGTTGATGAAGAATCTGATGGAACTGACTGACAAGGTTTGGGGGAAGCTTTTGGTCCTATGGAAAGAACACGTAACAAAAAAGCTAATCATGAGCAACGTTAAATGTTACAAAAATAGTTCAGGTTATAAAATCTGTAAACAGAAATTATTTAGTTTGACAATAATTTAAATATACAAAATGTGTTTGTGTATTGCTATTAGTAATACATAGATATTGTAAGATATTACTAAAAACTGAAAATCGTACATATGTTTATTATAACAAAACATACCTCCATTGAAGGTTTGAATCAGTCTTCTACATTGAATGGGCAGCAGAATTCCCTCAACGTCTTCTGTCTGGACCAAGCTAAGATTTTCTTGGTTTTTGACTCCAATTTCTTCTAATCTTTGAATGAGAGTTTTGTGTACATCTTCTGTCAGTGATGGCATGGCCTTCTTTATCACTACTGTAATGGGCTCCATAGTGGCATATGTTTAAGCGGGATGTTCAGCCTAGCACCTCTGTGGTACGATGTAATAGGAGCATAGTCAATTATTTCTTGATGGTTTATGCAAAATATTTTATTAGAAATGTCTCTCTCCATTTCATAGACACCAAGGTCTGGAACTAGGAAGGCTGTTTTTTCTCTTAGCACAAGGAGGACCATTGTCTTACTTTTTACCACAATACAAGCTATCTGCCCCAACTGTAATTGTCCTTTAGTGTAACTCAATGGGACAAGCATGCCATTTGCATATACTGTGCCTCGGACTGTTACTTTATCTGTAACAATTGCATTGGATGGGGTAAGCCTAAACACTATGAATGCATCCCTGATGCTGGAGTCATAGAGCTGTAGGTATAACGGGGTAGAGTTAAAGACCTGGACTTCAGGGCAAAACATACTATGCTGGTAGGCCTGAAATAGCTGATGTCTTTCTGTAAGGGATTTGGTTACATTTTTGAAGTTTTTACTCGACCTGATACATCTCTTAAAGTAACTGTGTTTACTTTCAAAATGCATGGTCCAAGTGCGTATGAGTGGACCAAATTCTAAAGTCAGGTCGGCGTAGTGCAGAATGTAGTGGTGCTTTGGTCGAAGCCTCTGCTGTGGGAAAATCTGTTGCCTCTCCACATACTCCACATACTGTTCTATCAGTTCCTTCATAAAAGCAATTTATTAAGCCTCAGACAGACTAGGTGCACGGACATACTCCACCACCTCCCTCAGCAGAAGTATTAGCTGCCATACAGCATATTTGGCATCTTTGTTTCTGTCATGAAACAAGACAGGGAAGAACCTCAGTAGCCACCAATTTTGGGCTGCGTGACCTCCCAGCTTGACTCCTTTGCTAGAAACCGAAGTTGGTTTATTGCAGCTCTCTCCAGAAAAATACTTCAGCCTTCCATTCACCATCTCATAGCTGAACCACTTTTTCTCCTTAATTAAGAACTGCAGAGACATTGCCAAGTCAAAGTCTACAACCCCTTCAAACAAGTCATGTGCCAAACAGGGAGGCAGTCCGGCTTGACACACGTGAAAATAAGTGAGTGGGTGGAAAACAATGTTGTGTTTAATGCCTTGGTGCATGTAAACATCAGGGTGATTCTCCAAAAACTGCACTGATTCATGATAACCAGCAGGATCCCTCTGGGCAGCAGTGATCAGAGGATTGGTTTGGGAGACAGCTTTGGTGATAAGACAGTATCGACAGAAATATTCTGCAAAGCTGAAATTTTCTGAAAACCCTTCTATGGGCTGTAATTTGAGCCCAGATTTTCCCCCATTATGCATGTTATGGTACTTTTATGCACATTAACCTCAAACAATATTCCATTTTTCTCTAAATTACACAGGTCTGTCACAACAGCACTGAAAACTTTCTCGGCCCCAAACAACTTACAGTCTTTTTCCAAACAAAGCAGTACCAACTGTAGTTGGTCAACACTGGATCGATTGTGTGGGTGGAAATTTCCCAGAGTAAAGTATACAGCAAGAACTTTGTGTTTTTGTTTGACCGACCCAAGGGAATTGGCCACTTCAAACGCATGTTGTGTTGTTTCCAAATGTAGATACAACTAATATCCATGAGCTTGTGGTGGAAATAAACATTAAAACTAGTCTATTTCATAATAACACCTGTTAAAAAGAAAATAAATATGTGGGAAATTATCATTTGTTTTCAGTTATTACTCCATAACATACCTTCACCGCCATCATCCTGTTGTATCTTATTCTTTCCCATACCTTGTGTACTTTACCTTTACTTACCATGTAAGTTCCTAGTAAGTCCATTATTTAAACTAGTTCTTGTACGGTGCCAACAACACTTACAGTGTAAGTACTAGGAAAGAGGGCTGTAATTTGAAGCGGTGTCTGTTCCCACATAGTTACAGTGTAGTTACAAGGAAAGAGGGCTGTAATTTGAAGTGGTGTCTGTTCCCACATAGTTACAGTGTAGTAACAAGGAAAGAGGGCTGTAATTTGAAGAGGTGTTTGTTCCCACATAGTTACAGTGTAGTTACAAGAAAAGAGGGCTGTAATTTGAAGCAGTGTCTGTTCCCACACAGTTACAATGTAGTTACAAGGAAAGCAGGTTGTAATTTGAAGCAGTGTCTGTTCCCACGTAGTTACAATGTAGTTACAAGGAAAGAGGGCTGTAATTTGAAGCTGTCTCTGTACCCACATAGATACACAATAGTTACACCTACTAAGCAAGTACATTTTGATGTAGTCAAATGAAGCAGAGTCTGATTCACAGTAGTTAAAACATGAAACACCTCAAACGAATTAATTAATGACAATTTAAAATGAGTGGGTATGTTCAAAATAAAATAACCTAAGATGGAAATTAATCAAAATGAAATCTAGATATCTGCACCATTTGGACAGAGATATAATGACATTTAAAAAACACATCTGTCAATTATAAACATTTTATTAAAACAAATAAAAACAATCAAATACTATTACAAACTACTGTACAACCACTGCTATCTGAACCTTCTCTTTTTAAATATATTTATATATATTTATTTTAAATTGTAAGCAATTTGGAGTTCATTTGTATATCCGAAAGGTTGTTTTGCAGGTCCGGTGTGCTGTCCATGTACACCATTTGAAATTCTGTGTAACCACACAGCCTCTATCCAGCTTGGTATAGAGGGGGGGTCCCAAAGTCTTCCCTCTTAGAAGAGATCTCGTCCTGTATAGAGAATTTCAATAAAAAATGTTGTTTAGAATACAATTACTGGACTTGTCACTGACCATAACATGTTCAGTAACAAAAACAACTGTGAGCATTAGTAGTAAATGTAGGGTATAATTGTGTCAGAATGGTGATTTATGACCCTAGTGGGCGGGGCTTCCAGATTGATTTGACAGGTGGGTGGGACATCCGGTTTGCTGGGCGCGACTTCCAGTATGACGTATGGACTTCCTATATGACGTGTGTTAGGGCGGGACTTCTGGAATGACGTATGCATGTCCGGTGACTTTTGTAATTTATGATTGCATCGATGTGTCCGTGTTTGATGTTTTACAATGACTGATAAGCACCCCGGACAAGTGTTATAACTGGTGGGTTATGTTTGATATTTAACAAATGGGTCTTACGGTTCTGGGATGTTAAATTCCCAGGCAATAAATAAGTGTTATATCAGCGGGAAGATGTTTGGTGTTCAACAAAAGGGCACCAGGGTCCAGCAATGCTATAACCCCCCCGGTATTTTATGTTCTGACAATTGGTGCAACAGATGTCATATAGCCGGTATAAACGTCCATGTTTTACAATGGGGATGTAGCATGGTGTTTTTCCACAAGCATGGAATTATGTGTGGGAAATTTATAGATATAAAGAAGGGTTCGGGACATACAACTTGGAGAGCTTCTGCCTATTTTTTATTTTAACAAGAGATGGGCCTTATGATTAGATCTGCCCCTAGTAACCACTAGCACAAACCGTAGTATATGCAGGTTGGAAATCATCCAGAGTTTCACACAAGGTTTGTTGTCCACCACAGCACTACATTAAACATCGCATGAGCAATGCTATTATTTTGCAGGAACAAGCAATGCATAGGCCGACCACACATTATGACTAGGTTGATTCAATCATGGTTTGGGTTTAAAATATAGTTAAAAATAAAAACAATGATTCTGGTACATGTGTATGTATGAGCAGTGGTGATTTTTGTAATAAAAATTGTTTTTTTAAGTCAGCATTAACTTTTAAGTTGCATTATATGACAAAACGTTACAAAGTTACCCAGAAGGTAGCGTATAAATTTGCATTAACAACGGTGAATCACTGACAGGTAAAGATATGTTATTTCAGGCAATCAAAACATTTGTAAAGGCGTCTTATGAAATTATACAACGGGGATCAACGCAAGATTGTTTTCTTCACATTGGTAGAAATGTTTAACAGGCAACGTTGGTTAAAAAACTGTAGTGTTTGCGAGTTTGAGAATACCGGTCTGTGTTAGTGTGGGCGGAAGCTGTGACTTCTGGGTAAGATGTGCTGCATTCTCGTAATGTGAAAACTGATTTTTGATTGTTGTATTATGGTCTTGTGTTTGTTAAATGTTGAAGAGATTAATCGCGATATGGTGACAATAGCCAGCGTTTATTTGTAAGCGGATGAGTTTGTCTTTAATAGATCAAATTAAATGACGTGATGTCACGGCTGAGCCGCGATAACTAACGAGAACGGCGTTTCTACCGGACATGAAGTATCAATATATTTGCTTGTCAAACGTCAGCAAATATCTGAACAAGCTAGTTAAGCGTTATACACAATTTTAATCATTGTGTCCGGTATAGTTCTAACGTGAAGAACGATGACATGTAACCAATGACAAAGTTAGGAGGCGTGACCGGCTGGAGGCGCCCCGGCTGCGATGTAAAGACATTATTAAACCCTGCTGCATCCACAGAAGTCAGCTGTTGTTTCAAGCGCGGAGTAGGCCGTTTACGTTGTAAGTACAAGTTATTTTATTTGAAGTAATTGATTTGAATTGTGTTGCAATTACAAACGCTAACAAACGACACATTGGAACTTTTTAAGAATGTGTAAATCAATTTTACGATTGAGCAATCCATGCGGTTTTATCTGTCTTTCATATGGTCTGTTTAAATCTCTGGTTTAGGTTGAGCGGAATTAAACCCAGCCGTGTTTGGTAAACACATTTTTGGGCCTTCAAATCTTGGTAAGTAGACTTTTTACATTATTGTTAATCAGCTTTAATTACCCGTATACGCTTGTTAACCCTCTTTTTATTTATTTCAGACCAAGTGACCAACATCAGTGTCAGTTGGACTGGGTGTTGAGTTCATATTTCCAAGTTTTGTCGTGTTTCGAGTCATGTAGTTGAAATGCGTTTTCACCCCATGTAAAAGTCTTCCACATATGCGGGTATTGGAATTCTATCAAAGATACTTCCCAGTTACCTTTCAAATCTATACCTTAGGCAAATTTTGTGGTATAACTCGAACTCGAATTGTTTGTATAGATATGTCTCGACGAGTTACTGGACAGCGTTATGTAGAAACCACTGTCACCCATGCTGCTCGCAGTCAATGTAAATGACGTGATCGTGAAAACCCCGGAGTTTTATCCAGTTTCTAGGTCAACGACTTGTTCCGATGGTATCCAGCTGTTGAATTTCTCAGGTCAACCAAGCCATTTCACAAGACTCGTTTTCTTCCCTTTCTGTACTTTCTCATCCAGAACTGCTTCCACTTTAAAAGTTTTATCCTTAGCCACGATTATTTTCAATACTTCCTGTTCATAAAAGGTCCCAACTATCACATCACCATCGTAATCTTTTATTCTATATACAGGAGGTACCCGTGGAATGAATTCTGTTAAGCATTCGGGCAATAATGAGAAGTAATGTTTAACATCGTTTTATTTGAGTTTTCGAAATTACACATCATCCAAGAAATTCAGAAAAGTTACACAAACATTCAGATTTCTGCTGGTTAGAAAATCTGTAAACAATTTAGAAATACAATCTACATCCACTGCATCATTATTCAGCAATTTTATCACACAAACATCTGTTACATACGTTAACAAACATAACAGGTGCCCAATTTTAAAGTCTTTGTTGTCAACATTTGAAAATGTTAGAAGTTTATACATGAAGTTGTTTAGAGCCATTGCTTCAACACCGTTTGACAACAATTGCCACCAGTCATCAGGTGTGTTCCTGACCATTTCCATATGCTTGTTCAGATTATTAAAACGTTTTATACTGACATGGTCTTGGTTATTAAAAGGTCTACAACCATCAACGCTGCTCTTGATAGCTTTGTGCATCAACTGTTTAATCGCTAAACCCAGATAGGATTTGTTTATTTACATGTAAACACGACAACTGAAGTTTTTAAATTCATCCTTAGACAGCAGACTCTTTGCTCTCGTCGCACCAAGACGCCACTGCGTCGCATACTGCATCCTCATTAAATTTATCAATGTATTCATCCCTGTTCTCACTCAGTCTCTGTGTGATGTTCGGCTCCAATTTGAGCTCATGCAGAAAGTTCTCAGCGGCCACGTGAACATCAGTAAGCGGTGCCTGAAACCCGGATGCGTTCAAAGCCTTGACCAAAACGTTTCAGTCGCGATGTTAAAACTGTCTCCACGATGTCATCATAATGGGTCTCAAAAAAATAATCAGGTGGATCGAGACAGGAATGTCTTCTCTGGCTCGGGTGGTCCACTTCACATCCGATGCATGCTCTGTGGAGAATAGCCGCAACAACGTTTTCCAGAATCATACCCAATGTTGCTTTGATGATCTTTAAAACATTTGTTGCAAGGCGTTTGTCCATTTTGTGATAACTCTTGTTAGCATTTGAAAGGTATGACAGATTAAGAAGTCCTAGCTGATCACCAAACCGGTCAAGCCAATGGTAGTTTCTTGTTGGGAATGCCGGTGGAATCGAGCTGTCGGGGTCCGGGGTTCCGTAGAAGGCTTCAGCGTTGTCATCCCAGGCGTCACACAGCCAGTCCTCAGCCTTGGGTTCTTCAATCTCCGGTTGGTTGTATTCTTGAGACATGTTTCGTAAATTCTTCCGACTGCTTGATAGTCACAGGTGGTATGTCTGTTTTTATGCTGTGATGAGGACTGTGTTAGCTTAAGGAGGGGCTTCAGGGTCTTATGTCAGTCGAACAGTCCGCAGTCGCAGTCACAATCTAACCCGCTGACATTTTCCGGAAATAGTTCCAATCTAACAGAGTCATAATGTTTCATCCCCTCGACAACTTTAAACAGTACATCACCCGTATTGTGTGCCCTGTTTTGGCCCCAAATAAACCACTTTTCAAAAGGTGTTCCATAAACTGGCATTAAAAACCACTTGATCAGTCACACCAGCCTTAAATTCTTGGCCTTCGGGTAATTCATAAAATACAACCTCCGGCATCTCTGGGTTGAAAATGTATCCACCGATCCGACTGTTGTCCAACTTCCAATCCCGTGCCAACATAACCTGGTGCAGATGATGGATTCGTGTTAAACTCTGTATCGGTTTCTTCGGTGCTGCCATGTTGAATGCATCTCTGCTGTCCATTTGTAATTTCTTACCAAATCGCTGAGCTGCGGTTAAGTTGTTAGCTTTCAACGGTGTTTCACCCAAAACATTGATCGCCGCACAATCCGCCATGTTTTATATTGTGTTGGTAAGTTAACTCAGACAATACTGAATGACCATCTCCGTTGTCTGCGTGGTTTAAATACACAGACCACGCCAATCGTCCCATAAAAGATGAAAGGTTAACACCCACCGGTTGTAGGTCATCTGTTGCACCACTTGTCAGAACATAAAATGCCTGGAGATTTATAGAATTGCTGGACCCTGGCACCCTTTTGTTGAACACCAAACATCTTGCCGCTGACACAACACTTATTTATTGCCTAGGAATTTAACATTCCGGAACCCTAAGACCCATTTGTTAAACATCAAACATAACCCACCTGTTATAACACTCGTCCGGGGTGCTTATCAGTCATTGTAAAACTTCAAACACGGACACATCAATGTATCTCAAAAATTACAAAGTAACAGGACATGCATACGTCATTCTGGAAGTCCCGCCCTAACACACGTCATACAGGAAGTCCATACTTCACACTGGAAGTCGCGCCCAGCAAACCGGATGTCCCGCCCACCTGTCAAATCAATCTGGAAGCCCCGCCCACTAGGGTCATAAATCACCAATCTGACACAATATACCCTACATTTACTACTAGCATAACATTTTTTATAATTTACCATTGTCTGCTCAAATTTTACTGAAATAATATTTTACAAATCCCATTATGATGACACCAGTGTGTACAAATATTGTTTTAAAGAACACTTACATCATATTGAATATTGAATACATAACAGAAAAATCTGTAATTATCTCATGTCGTGCTGGTCTTACAGATAAGCTTAGTACTTTCCTTGTCCTGAAAAGTTGGTCATAGCCCAGAAGAAATATTGTTATATATTTTTCTAGTTAAAAACTCCCTAATAATAACATTGTTATTAGTATTAACTGACTGAAGGCAGCATACATTAATAATGAATTATTGATTGAATAATACACTGCTCCAAAAAATTAAGGGTACACTTAACAAATCGGGTCTCAAGGAAGGAAAGATATTAAAGATCAAAATCTTTACGTAACAACGGTCAATGGAAACCAAAATCATCCAAACGTTTGAGGGCTGGATTCAGACTCACACTGAAAATGAAAGTAAACATTTGAAATCACAGGCTGTTCCAATTTGAGTGAATTTCATCACGGCAACCCATAATGTGACTCAAGAGTGTGTATGGCCCCCAGCTGCCTGTATGCACTCCAGACAACATCTGAGCATACTCCTGATGAGACAGCGGATGGTGTCCTGGGTGATCTCCTCCCAGACCTGGATCAGGGCATCAGTGAGCTCCTGGACAATCTGTGGTTTTACTTGGTGGCATCAGATACACCGATACATGACATCCCAGAGGTTCACAATTATATTCAGGCCAGGGGAATATGAGGGCCAGTCAATGGCATCAATGCCTTCGTCATCCAGGAACTGCCTACACACATTAGCCACATGAGACCGGGCATTGCCCTGCACCAGGATGAACCCAAGGCCCACTGCACCAGCGTGAGGTTTGACAATGGGTCTGAGGATTTCATCCCGGTACCTAACAGCAGTCAGTGTACCATTGGCTAGCACGTGGAGGTATGTGTGACTCTCCAAGGCCATATGCCTCCCCAGACCATCACTGACCCACCAAACCGGTCATGCTGAATGATGTTGCAGCATAACGTTCATCACGGTGTCTCCAGACTGTTTCACCTCTGTCACATGTGCTCAGTGTGAACCTGCTCTCATCTGTGAAGAGAACAAGACGCCAATGACGGACCTGCCAATTCTGGTGTTCTCTGATGAATGCCAATCGAGCTGCATGGTGCTGGGTTGGGAGCACAGGACTCACTAGAGGACATAGGGCCCTCATGCCACCCTCATGGAGTCAGTTTCTGACAGTTTGGTCAGAAACATGCACGCCATCAGCCTGCTGGAGGTCATTTTGTAGGGCTCTGGCAGTGCTCCTCCTGTACCTCCTCGCACAAAGGAGTAGATACCGGTCCGGCTGGTAGGTTGTTCCCCTTCTACGGCCCAGTCCAGCTCACCTCGTGTAATGGCCTGGTATCTCCTCCATGCTCTTAAGACTGTACTGGGAGACACAGCAAACCTTCTTGCTAAGGCACATACAGATGTGCCATCCTGGAGGAGCTGGAATGCCTGTGCAACCAGAATGGGCTGCAGGTACCGCCTCATACTACCATTATTGACAAGGACATCCTCTGCAATGTATGGTCAATGAATGACCAAATGGCTCTGCTATCTTAAATAGAAGAATAATGTGAATTACAATAAAGATCAAAATTAAATTCTTAAATGTCATTATGAGTTGGGATTGTATGATATTAAAGAATAAACTAGTTTTCCAATTCCTTTACAACTACTAGTCTAACCACTACACTTACTAGTCTCCACTTCCCGCTATATGCAAATACCTGTCCATTCCATTACCACGGAAAATAAGCAGTTGAAACAATGTTGAGCTCAAACAAACCAATGATATCCTATAAGACATCAGCTACGATGCATGCAGAAAACACTTGTTAACAAACTGTAAATTGTAGAAAATATGAATAGAATATACATTATACACATATCTCTTTCAATTTTCTAATTATAATTTCGTTTTTATTGTAGGCTAATTGTTAACACTTTCCTACTGAAAATGACTGAAGACAAATACAATATCATTTGTGCGGGCCAAAAAAACATTGTTGATCTGCATGATCTGCACAATACATGATGTGTACCACTTAACCGGGAGCTGTTATAATGAATTATAAAGTTATTATGAAGAATCGTCACTTCAAATAGGCCTATCGTTAGCTTATAAGGCACATAAAATACACACGGAAGTTCATGCAGCCATAGGTCAGTACCCATAAGAAATAAAATCTATTTTCACCTCTGATCAGCAGAGGAGTGACCTGAAAAAGCTCTTGCCAGTCACCAGTGTTCTTGACTACTTGTTTAATTTAACTGGTGGAGTGCATATCTCAAATCTTTTTTTTTTTTAGATTAGATTCAACTTTGTCATTGAACAAGTACAGTACAACGAAATGCAGTTAGCATCTAACAAGAAGTGTGAATAGAAGAGTTCAGAAAATGTACTTGTATTAAGTATAATGTAGATGTGACATACAGATGTGCAATGTATACATGTGCAATCAAGGCAAAAGCAGTACAAGCAGCAATTCTAAATGCCACTAAGCTGGCAACCATATACATTTAGAGATTTATGTTTTATTAGTTTATTTATTAGTTAATTATTAAAAACCTTCTTTGATATTATTTTATTGTAATGGCTTTTTAAATGCACAAGAACAATATTTATGTAATGAAAGAATATCTGATCAGCCGTTTTGAGTTAGAAACCAGAGTTATTATTAGTGTTTCAGCAGTTCACTGGTGAACTGTATAGTCCTTGTCAACATACGTACCAAGTACATTAAGTACGTTATTATATCATTATCCTTATAGGATATGTGTCTATATATGTGCAAAACCACGCCCCTGCACATGTTCATCTGTCAATGGCGGCCATGTTTTTCAACATACTGGCCTGATTGATATAACTTTTGAAGACCATCGTCCATAGATGCCAAATATCAAAGTGCGTGAAGATCGGACATTTGGTGCCAGAGGAGTTCATTTTTTTGTGTTTTTCACAAATTCAAAATGTCCGTCAAACCATTAAAGCGAAGTTAATGAGTCCCAATGGCAAATGTGTTCCTTGTGAGAAGGTGGACTTATCTACCTATTTTCATGGCTGTATCTCAAACGGAGTGAGTAAGGTGACCTTGCTAATGTGAAAAACCTCAATAGCGCCACCGTGTGGTTGCCAAAGGTTTTTTTTTGCAAATTCCCGTGAGATAAAATGGCTTGAAGGTGCCCAAATTTTTATGATAGTAAAGGGCCAAGGGCTGCAACTTCTGGTGCAGTAGCATGCATGTCAGCCTCATGATGGCGCTGTCACAAGCCTCCAAAGTCGCACTATTTGCAAGCTCACCACGTCCACCCCTTGTGATCTAGAGTCTTGAAAATTGGTACATAGGTGTACCTCCTCATGATGAACATTTTTGCCATTGGGACCCATAAAGTCCGCCATGATGGATTTTCCGCCATTTTGGATTTTTTGAAAAACACTAAAAAATTATCTCCTCTGACACCAAATGTCCGATCTTCACGTACTTTGATATTTGGCATCTAGGGACCAAGGTCCTCAAAAGTTTTATCAGCCAGGCTGGTATGTCAAAAAACATGGCCGCCATTGACAGATGAACATGTGGAGGGGCGTGGAATTGTACATATATAGACATCTCCTACAAGGATAATGGTATAATAATTCTACTAGGTGCATATGTTAACAAAGATGATACGACAATAATGACTGCAAAGATTTGTTTATCAACCACACGGTGACGCTATTGAGGTTTCTCACATTTGCGAGCTCACCATGTTTAAAATAAATTCTTGAAAAGAGGTATATAAGTCAGTTTTCTCCAAAGGAACACATTTGCAATTAGGACCCATTAAGTCGGGCATAATGGTTTTTCTGGCAATTCTGAATTTGTGAAAAATGCTTCAAACGCTACTTCTAAATCTTGATTACCTTCCTGTCTCTGAGTCACTCATCTTGTCACCTGTATCTGAATTTGTTTGATAAACAATCTTTAGCAGACACCTTGCAAATCGTGAAATACCACATGTGCGACAGACCAGACATCATGTAATGTTAACTTGATCGGTCTTTTTTCTTTACCGGAAGGCAAGTAAGGTAGGTAAAACGCTGTTGTTGTCATTTGCAACATCAATAAAAACAAAATATAATGCATTTGAACAAAATAGTAAGGTAGACGATTATTGGGAACGGGGTTGTATTTTTTAACAACGTCGGAAATTTCAGAAATGGTAATTAATGACACGCTAGTTAACAGTTTATGTCGCTAATAATTACAAAATATTGACGACTTGATAAAGTTGTTATTTGGTAAAAAAGAAGATATTTTTCGAAACTGCTGCTGACCAGAGGCCTTTTTTGCTGGCCTAGTGATGTCAGAATCAGAAAATTATATTTTTATAATTTAATATACATTTCCATTAACGCTATATGTATTTTACAAAGTTCATTCCCATCAGTCTACTGACGTAGTTTCATAGCTTTTCTCTCCCTCGGTTGTTCTGTTTCCAGTGCAGATCAGATAAATCAGAGCTTTTATCCAATCAGATTTTCCATGTGCTGTCTCCGGGTGAAAATCTATCCTGAGGCCTATAGAATTTCGAGTGAATCCCATTTTCTGTTGAAGCAAATGGAGAGGCGGTTGTTGATTGTCATATTCTTCAACCAATCAGATTTCGAGTTCGCCACAATGAGCCTATTCTTTGGCACGTAGCAGCCTTCTAACTTGCCTAGTTACCTATGTGTGCATTTTTCAGGTGGTGTGATCGGAGAGCCAGCTACCTAACTGAGATAAAACTAGTTAGGACGTAATGTAGGAACATCTAAGATTTATTTTAACTTTCTTTAGTGAGGTTTAGAATTTTAGATGTAGTGCTTTGCGTTAGATTTTTTGTTTAGATTTGTATTGAGCCCTGTTGTTTTTTAACGCACAATGGAGGAGAAGAAATGGATTTGTTGGCGGATTTACTGGCAAAGCCTTTTTCAAGAAAACATGGAAATTGTGAGGAACCAACCCCCAACCTAGCAGCCCTGTCCCAGTCAGGGAAAGGATTTGTGTGGTACTTTCAATCGATCAACTACGAAAAGTACCTGGCTTACAGCGTCAAAGGAACATTGTAGTTGTGAGTGCGTTCTTATTTCTTTGGTACCTGTAATGTCATTGATTTGGGCATTGCAATGTCTATTTGTGTTGCTGCGTCCTGTCATACTGCATAATGGTACTGTACATCCTTGATGGTCTCATTCGCCATGTATTCATGTTTCTGTAATTACTAGTGTTGTAAGCCTCTTGTTAAATCGCTTTATTCCACTCTCACTGTGAATATGGGATGGTTACGTCGATTGACAATAGCCTAATAGCCCATAGGATTAGGCAGCCATACATGCTAGTATTATTAGCTTTCCATCCATCGTGCTGAAGTTACTAATCGTTATTGGTAAGTAGGATAAAGTGCCCCACTTTGGAAATCAAATGCCCGTCCAACACGTTTGTTTTGGTTACGGACCTACTTGACTGGTAAGCAGGTTAGTAACCAGCTAATAGTTCGTTTTAACCAGCTAGGTAGTAGATAAATGTAGCTGCCAAGTACAAAAGTTGTCCATTGCGATGAAGTTAGCTTTATATCTTGATATATATATATATCAAGATTCAGACTTTGATCGTCAATACCTCATCAACGAAACCTGCCAGAAAGACAGCAATTACATATTCGGAATCTGCTGGCGATAGCGAACAAGCAACACCCCCTGTTTTCTCTGTTGCGTTCAATTTTAAAAAGACGACATTACAGTCATGTCTATGGTGGATTCTCTGTGTATTCTCCGTTAAGGGAGCGTGTTATAAGTGCATATTGAATGTAGTTTTTACTGACAAAAGCCAATTGCATTGCAAACAAAAAAACATAAACCAATCAAAACAACTATAAAGAGCTCAGAATTCGGTGCCCTAACATTTACATGGTTGTTGTTTTGCATTATTAAAAAAGTAAAGGTAAAAATAATTTTATTGCCTGTTATTAAAATGAAGGTCAGTACTTCAGACCCAAGGTATCTTTTATAATAGACCGTCAGGGACAACTGCCCTACCATGAACATCATTCAGTTTTATAATTAAGGAAATTATTAATATTATTTAAAACATTTTAATTCAGAGAAATCTCTATCTCTGACCCAAAAAAACGTCTGTTGAAAAAAACAACTGATATTGCTTCAGGGAAAGCTGCTCTACCATCAACACCCTTTAGTTTTACAATTTTTCTATTTTGGAAATTCTACATAGTATTTAAAGCATCTTTCCATCAGAATTCCTCAGTAGCTCGGACCCAATGAAACTCAACTGATATAGCTTCAGGGAGAGCTGCTCTACCATCAACGTCCTTTAGATTGTCTATTTTTTGATTTTGGACATTATTACTAGTTTCTAAAGCAGTTTTTCATGCTAGAGCCTGCTAGAGCCACAGGGTTCATAATGTGTTGCCTAAGCATTTTAAGAAAATGTGTTCTTTAAGTTTTAACCTCTCCAAAATAATGTCTGTTCCTACAGTTTTTCTATTACTCATTCTGCAGATCGAATGCTCTGCGTGCCAGAGATGGTACCATACAAAGTGTATGCGGATGACTGAGAGAGCCTTCAACATGGTGAAAAAACAGGACTGGAAAGAACCTCATACAAAAGTGTTTGAATAATGGGAGGGCACATATCCTTGAAGCAGTACAATAAGTTTGTGTTAACGAAAGTAGCATTTTTTTATGGTCAAACACAATGAAAAAGAATAGAAACGTAGTAAACTTAAAAAAAACAATAATGTTGATGGTAGGGTAGATGACACTGAACCTAAACCTTTTGGGTTAAGGGATGAAAAATATACAGGGACATAGTTGATGACAATATATAATGGAAAATGTATTAATAATCACTAACAATAATACAAATAAGAAATATTGTAAACAATAAAGGATGTTGACAGTAGAGCAAATGTCTCTGAAGCTGTATCAGTTGCTTATGTGTAATAAAACATTTATTGTGCCTGAGCAACTAAGCATTTTCTATGGAGAATTGCATTAAAAATGATTAAAAAAAATACAAAATTGAAATAAAAGGATGTTGAGCAGCTGTCACTGAAGCTATATCAGTTGATTATTTCCATATAGGTTTTAATAGGTCAGCGCTATTGCGCATTTTTGATTGAAAAATGCTTTATAAACTAGTAATAATGTCTAGATTTGAAAAATAGCCAAACTGAAGGATGTTGATGGTAGAGCAGCTGTCCCTGAAGCTATATCTGTTGATTATTTCCATATAGGTTTTATTGGGTCCGAGCTATTGAGCATGTTTGATTGAAAAATGCTTTATATACTAGGAATAATGTCCGAAATTGAAAAATAGCCAAACTAAAGGATGTTGATGGTAGAGCAGCTCTCCCTGAAGCGATATCAGTTGATTATTTCCATATAGGTTTTATTGGGTCCGAGCTATTGAAGAGAATTCATGAAAAATTGCTTTATAAACTAATAATGTCCAAAATTGAAAAATAGCCAAACTGAAGGATGTGGATGGTAGAGCTGGTCTCCCTGAAGATATATCATTTGATTATTTCCATATAGGTTTTATTGGGTCCGAGTTATTGAACAGAATTCATGAAAAATTGCTTTGTAAACTAATAATAATGTCCAAAATTAAAAAAGAGCCAAGCTAAAGGATGTGGATGGTAGAGCAGGTCTCCCTGAAGCTATATCAGTTGAATATTTCCATATAGGTTTTATTGGGTCCGAGCTATTGAACAGAATTCATGAAGAATTGCTTTATAAACTAGTAATAATGTCCGAAATTGAAAAATAGCCAAACTAAAGGATGTTGATGGTACAGCAGCTCTCCCTGAAGCGATATCAGTTGATTATTTCCATATAGGTTTTATTGGGTCCAAGCTATTGAAGAGAATTCATGAAAAATTGCTTTATAAACTAATAATGTCCAAAATTGAAAAATAGCCAAACTGAAGGATGTGGATGGTAGAGCTGGTCTCCCTGAAGATATATCATTTGATTATTTCCATATAGGTTTTATTGGGTCCGAGCAATTGAACAGAATTCATGAAAAATTGCTTTATAAACTAGTAATAATGTAAAAAATTTAAAAATAGCTAAACTAAAGGATGTTGACAGTACAGCAGGTCTCCCTGAAGCTATATCAGTTGATTATTTCCATATAGATTTTATTGAGTCCGAGCTATTGAACAGAATTCTGGAAAAACTGCTTTATAAACTAGTAACAATGTCCAAAAATGAAAAATAGACAAACTAAAGAATGTTGATGGTAGAGCAGCTCTCCCTGAAGCGATATCAGTTGATTATTTCCATATAGGTTTCATTGGGTCAGAGCAATTGAACAGAATTCATGAAAATTTGCTTTATATACTATAAATAATTTCCTACATTGGAAAATTGGAAAACTAAAGGTTTTTGATGGTAGAGTAGCTCTCTCTGAAACTACATTATATTGTTTTTGCCATATACGTTATATTTTGTCCGAGCTATTGAGCATTTTAGACTGAAAAATGCTTTATAAAATATTAACAATGTCCAAAATTGAAAAATTTTCCATCCCCCCACTGTAATGTACAAGAGATACTTTTTGCGGAAAAACTCTTCAGTACCGCAGTGAATGTATTGTACGAAATACCCAGGAGAGTTTGTAAAATTACAAATATAATGTGAAAGCATGGGGTTCTGTGCTACATCCAGCAAAACAATATATTTTTGTCCCTCTTTAACCCCCAATGCAACACACTATACTGTCCAGAGAATTCATATTGCCCCATTAGTTAGCAGCTAGTGGCTTTTATTAGGAATCTGGCTAGTTACTCCATCTAAAATGATTGTGTTGACATGAACATTATAACACACAATTTAACTATTAATCATTTGCCTTTTAGATATGGTGTTATGTTTTCCAGCCTCAGTAGCTAATCTATACTCAGTAGCAATTTAATCCATTGTTTTTATTTGTACAATGACTTGCTACTATAGGCAAATATTTAGTGGAATGCAATGTTGCCATGATTATTTCATTTAAAGCAACAACCAAGCAGAGTCAAAAAATGGCTAATGTTAGCGATAAATGCTATCGATGTTAGCTAGCTAGTAACGTTAGCTAATGGAAATATATTTAACTAACCTCAGTTTAATCTAACGTTAGTCCTTCAAAAATCATTCTGGTGACATCAACAATATAACATACGGTTTAGCTAATAATAATTTGACCATTTAGAGATGGTGTCATGCCTTAGTAGCTAATCTATGCTCATGTAGGTAAGCTACTTCTGTTTTCATTTGTACTATGACTTGCTAATATAAGCAAATGTTTAGGGGAATGCAACATTGGCATGATTATTTCATCAAAAATAAATTCTAGAAGAGTCTCAGTCTAAACTAGCATTAGTTCACCTTAAATCATTCTGGTGACATGAACATTATAACCAATGATTTAGCTATTAAAAATTTGCTTTTGGTGGAGAGGGTGTTATGTGTTTAAGCCTCAGTAGATAACCCATTCTCAGTAGTTAAGTAATTTCTCTGTTTTCATTGGTTTCTACAGCTCCACTTCTAACTGAGGGCTAAACTTATCAATTGTACCTTTAAATTGTAGACATGGCAGTTAAATTAACATGAAATCTGAGTTGTAATTTAACAACACATGGGTACATAGGCTATATGCCCATGCCCTACCAAAGTTAACATATTTTTACAGTAAGAATAGGGAGGGCATTTTCCAAATAAATGAAAATCTGGAAAGGTATTGGTTTTATTGTTGCCACCTGTAAAAGACTTTTGATGATCTAAATTAAACAATTCTAAAAGAAATAGTTTGCTCAATCATTGATGTTAATATACATACTTAATCATTATAATTTTCAAAGGTATGTTTACTTCTCTTCTGACCCCATCATTATCGTACAACAAGCAAAAGGTGAATCCATTAATATGCTCTGCGCTGGGGAAGACTGAAAAAACATCCATTCAGTTATATTTACCATAAAATTAAGCTACATTTATTACATTCTGAAAATTTCAAGCAACTACCTAGTTACATTGTTTGGTGCTTAAGGTGTTATACTGCTCTGATAGTGTCATCCATTTTAAGTATCCATATTTATCTGATGCAGAATATTGTATTATAATACCATTTGAGGTAAATGTCCTGAAAACTATTACAATCTAAGATGCAAGTACATTCAGCTTGGCAAAACAGTGGCGGCATAATAGCCATAACACAATATCTGTTGTTCTTTGTCACTCAGTGAGATTACATTTGGTGCACATGATCAGGGTTGTGATTTTACTTTGTGTGAATGATGTTTCAAGTTGGCCACATGGGGGCACTATAGGAAAGGAAAAAATATAGATGTCGTATTGCTTGCAACTATGGATATGAGTTGAAAAAATATTGCTATCTGGCTAGTAGTAGCTTCAATACTGAAACCCTGCTAAATGCTGCTTGCAGCTTTAATTATTATTATTATTATTCCGGCAAAACAGTGTGTTTTTTGCAAATTCCCGTGAGATAAAATGGCTTAAAGGTGCCCAACTTTTTATGGTAGTAAAGGGCCAAGGGCCGCAACTTCTGGTGCATGCATGTCGGCTTCATGGTGGCACTGTCACAAGCCTCCAAACTTGCACTTTTTGCAAGCACACCACGCCCACCCCTTGTGACCTAGAGTCTTGACAATTGGTACATAGGTGTATCTCCTCATGTTGAACATTTTTACCATTGGGACCCATAAAGTCCGCCATGATGGATTTTCCGCCATTTTGGATTTTTTGAAAAACACAAAAAAATTAACTCCTCTGGCACCAAATGTCCAATCTTCACATACTTTGATATTTGGCATCTAGGGACCATGGTCTTCAAAAGTTATATCAGCCAGACCATTATGTCAAAGAACATGGATGCTATTGACCAATGAACATGTGAGGGGGTGTGCTTTTGCACATATATAGACACATCTCCTACAAGGATAATGGTATAATAAATCTATTGGTACGTATGTTGACAAAGATCATACGGAAAAAATAACTGCAAGGATTTTTTTATCAACCACACGGTGGCGCTTTTTTCACATTAGCAAGGTCACCATACTCACTCCGTTTGAGATACAGCCATGATAAGAGGTACAGTATCTCACAAAAGTAAGTACACCCCTCACATTTTTATAAATATTTAAGTATATCTTTTCATTTGACAACACTGAAAAAATGACACTTTGCTACAATGTAAAGTAGTAAGTGTACAGCTTGTATTACAGTGTACATTTGCTGTCCCTTCAAAATAACTCAACACACAGCCATTAATGTCTAAACCGCTGGAAACAAAAGTGAGTATAACCCCTAAGTGAAAATGTCCAAATTGGGCCCAATTAGCCATTTTCCCTCCACTGTGTTATGTGACTCGTTAGTGTTACAAGGTCTCAGGTGTTAAATTTGGTGTCATCGCTCTCACACTCGCTCATACTGGTCACTGGAAGTTCAACATGGCACCTCATGGCAAAGAACTCTCTGAGGATCTGAAAAAAAGAATTGTTGCTCTACATAAAGATGGCCTAGGCTATAAGAAGATTGCCAAGACCCTGAAACTGAGCTGCAG
>JACXGI010010331.1:0-27901 GCA_016801175.1 Esox masquinongy
TCCCTTTTTTGTAGATCTATGAGGAGTGTAGCCGGAACCCTTTGAGTGGAACGCAGCAGGACGTTAGGCTGTGTGTATGTTTGATAGTACACTATCAAGCACACTATCAAACACACCTTTTAAAAAAGCACGAGTGGAGACATCTAATATTTCTGCATTGCCTTTTATCCGTCTTATTTAACCTAGGAATCCAGATGAAAAACCGCCCTGGTTGCGGGTAAACAATTGCATTTGTGTGCCATTCATTCCAAATCGTGATTTAAACCTGACAGCAGAGGGGAAATTATTTAGTATTGGATTTTGCATACAGAGAATGATGTGCATCAATCAACCGGAGTTATGGCTTGATGTAAATCAAGAGTTTGTTTGTGGCCCCTCATACATTACGACATAGGCTTTGAAAAGTCTGGCGAGATTCTATACAATCATCTCTAAGTGCTCACGGAAATAGGAACAAACCTTTTATTTCCCTCACTTACACTGAGTTATTTTAATATTTTCTGTGTGATTTCTCACACTTTTTTTTGTTTTTTGTGAAATTGGTGGTCTTGTCGAGGCTTAGAGCTACTTCAGCAAAATTTAACTAAAGGGAGGCAGATTATTGACTTACTTAAAATGCCAGGGGGTAGGTTAGAGCAGATGATGCGTGAAGTCACCACTGACCCCTGGCACTATCTTCCACAGTCCACACCTTTTTCACATCATCCCCTTTGGCTTATAGTAAAGAGAAATGGAGTTGTGAAATTCTCCATCCACAAATGAATAGCTACAGGACTAGGGCCAGCAAAGAAAGCCTTTGGATTGTAAAAGAAATAGACTGAAAGTTGTTTCAATAAGAAACATGTACACAGTGGGCCTTTTTAACATAAAATGTATACCAATCTACTTAATATATAGATTTGTTTTGTCATTATTAATTTAAACTATGTGAGTAACACTTCAGTGGTCAGGGTCCTTCTTTACCAGAGAGCTCACCTATATTCCCACATCTGTTCGAGGAATACACGTGTTACTACTATCCATTTTCCTCTGACCCTGAGGTGTCACTTATCATCAGTAACAACACTCCGGAGAAAATCTTGTACGAGTTCATGACGTTCAGTGCTGTACCATGCAGCTGGGAAAAGCAATATCCTTAGATATTTCATAGTCGGCTTCAGACTCGGCTTCCTATGCCTCTAAATAATGAATGAGAATCAGTTTTGCTTGTGTCGTGCCTGCCCAGCAAGAGCAAGGAGCCCACCTGACAATTATACCTCAAAGCCTGCTCCAGTGCCCTGAACCTAAGCTTGACTCTCTCTACCAGGTTACACACAGAGACCGTGATCAATTGTGAAGAAAGTGCAGAACCCGTGTAAAGGCGTTGACAGGACAGAAGAGGTTCTGAGGTGACCATACGTTGAGTCAACATGGTTACGTTTCAGGTGCTTGGCGATGGGAGAGGAAAAGCAGATGCCGTTGACTTGCTTGTAGATTTGTCTCTGTTTGACCTAAAAAGCTCTCTTCGCCCTCATGCAAAAATAATCATGCCTGGAGGGAAACCTCAAACTTTTATTTAAAGATTCATTCTGGAAAAAAGCTTTCTGGAATTTATAGAACAGAAGGAGAACAGGAGGAGAACAGGAGGATGTCAAGTCAAGGCCCTTGAAGATGCAGCGTCAGTTGTGAAGGACATTGTTTGAATATGACAGAGAAATTCACGAGGCAGCATGTGAGGCCATTTAAAGACATCTACAAATGTCACATTTTCTTCATCTATAGTACTTCAAAGCACTTGTCTAAGAGTGTACTGGTGAATTAAATGAATTATGTGTATTCATGCCATCAAGGCCCTGCTTAAAGTGCTACAGAAATATGGGCCCATAGCGTGGGAACTATAGGGGGTCAGGGCCCATTATCTCGGGGAGGGAAAGTGTTTTTATTCACAAATTCACGGCATGTGAAAAGCATTTACTGTTGATGGATGTTTGTATATTGATGAAACCACTATAGAAATGAATATAAGCACATAACTGCCAACTTAATATACAATAATAATAACATCAAAACATCATATTTCGGTTCTCAGTTTCAAATTTCTATCAAATTAATGTGGGTATATATAATAGTCGCTGACTTTGTGTGTAAGGCAGGAAAGTAATATACCTCAGATTTCTTTCAGCCTATAATCTAGGCCTTGAATATTTCTTTGATGGTGATACAGCACAATTGAGATGTAAGTTATATATGTTAAAAGAGACGTTTTCTGGCTCAGAGATGATTAATAATTACCACTTATTTTTTTTCATTATCACCTGTATTTGTGTTACTTTTAATTTTTCTAAATATTCTTCTTACAAATACATTATTTTAGTTGTTAAACATCTTTGTTTGTCTATGAGTTAATTGCAAAAGAAAGATGCGTGCTTAGTTCAGTTAACGAGCATCCACAAATGAATTACATAGAGTGCCTTTGGAAAGGATTAAGACTTGTTTGCTTTCTCCACATTTGGTTGTGTTATATGTTTAATTAAATTAATAGTTAATCATTTTTACCATGATTTTACGAGAAGTAACCAATAATGAATGGCAAAAACATGTTTTTAGAAATGTGTGCCAAAAGAAAACTTAAACATCTCATTCACATACTTTAAGTATTCAGAACCTTTATTCAATACTTTGTAGAGCCTTTGGCACAGCGTTGAAAGCTTTAAGTCTTCTTGGGTATGCCTCCACCAACTATACACACCTGGATTTGGGCTTTTCCCCCAATTCTTCCTTGTAGATCATCTCAAACTATCAGATTGGATGGGCAACATGGGTGAACTGTGATCTTCAGGTGACAGATGTTTAATGGGGTTCAGGCTTTGGCTGAGCTACTCAAATACATTTACAGACTTGTCCTGAAGCCACTCCAGCATTGTCTTTTCTCTGTGCTTCAGGTCGTTTTCATGCTGAAAGATGAATGCTCCCCCCTACCTGAGGATCTGTGCACTGTGGATTAGGTTTTATTCAAAAATATCTCTTTATTTAGCTCTGTTCATCCTTCCCTAAATCCAGACCAGTCTCTCAGTCCATGCTGCTGAGAAGCATCCCAATACCATGATGCTCCTACCAGTATGTTTCACCGCAGGGATGGTATTAGCCAGGTGATGAGCGGTACCTTGTTTTCATCAGTCATATCACTTTCAAGTCCTTCAGGTGGCATATGTCCTCCTTTTACTCAGGATTGGCTTCCGTCTCTCTACCATAAAGGCCTGATTGATGGAGAGCTGTAGAGATGGTTGACCTTATGGCAGGTTCTACCAGCTCTGTCAGAGTGAATGGCTTTAGCTATTATCTTTAGCTATGGTTTTTCTAATTAAAAGAATTATGCCGTAACACATCTCGGAGGTCTACAAAGAGTTCTTTGGACTTTATGGCTTTGTGTTTGTTCTGACATGCACTTTGAAGTGTGAGACCTTATATAGACTGGTGTGTGCCTTTCTAAATCGTGTCCAATCAATTGCATTTGCAACAGGTTCTACAAGTTCTACAGAATTCTCTAGGATGATGAAAGGACATAGGATGCATCTGAGTTGAATTTGGAGTGTCATGGCAGAGGGTCTGAATACTTATGCACATGAGATATTTCAGTTTTTCATTGTCAATAAAATGGCACAGGTGTCTAAAAATGTGTTTTCAGTTTGGTGGTTTTGTACTGCATGTAGGATGATGTAAAAAACAAATCAATTATTAATTAAAGTCATAACACAACAAAATGTGGAGAAAGTGAAGGGGTCTGAATTCTTTCCGAACGCACTTGTATGTTTCCAGTTTACTACGGATCTCCTAAAAAAAACCTTGGTGGTTCCCGTGTATTCATTTGTCGAGAAACAAATTAATTATTGAATTCAGAAAAGATTCAAACTTTCATTACCTATAATTGTTCCGCCTATAACATGTCATATTTCATCACATGCTCACTTAGTTGGAATTGTAAGCATAGCTTGGTTATGAATGCCATGCCTAAACTGCAATGAAAATATATGACATTTTAACTTTCATGTCTTCTTATTTCTCCTGTGTCAAGCAACTTATGACAACTAAGTGGTTGTTGCATGAAGTTCCATTGATGTCAGAAAGGCTATGGCTTAAGTGCAGTGAAAGTACAGTACGATTTGTGAGGAGGAAGTGTTCATGTCAAATCGCTTTTTTTTCATCCTGTGTCCGTTAAGTTGACAAAACAATATTTTTTCTTTCCTCTTGGTTGTCATGTCCATAAAATTCCAGTTTGGTACATTTGGGAGATTTAAACTTTCATGTCTCACAACCCCCAACACCCCCCACCCCCCACCCGTGTGTGCTTGGCAATACGAGACCGATACAGTAGCTGGAGCTCACTCTTGGTTGTTATCTAACATCTTTATTTCACACAGTGGGAATATTCATTGTCTTCCCAGTGCACTGTTGTTATCAAACAGCCAGAGTGCCTAGGTGGTAGAGTGCATCTGGTCACACATTTCCCTGTTTGCGGTGTTGTTGTTGTTTTGTTTCACGCGTGGACTGTTTCATATTTCCTCTTGCATTCTCTGTTGCCTGTTTCTCATTTCTCAAGGTCACCCCGAGTGTCGAGATAAAGAAGAAAAAACACATCTCCTCTCACCGATAGGACTCAATCTGTAAATGTGTGTGTTTTCTCTCCATTATTCATTCACGCTTGAGTTTCCACCCTCCTCCTGCGTGTCGCTCACCGACCAGCCACTGTGTTCCACCAGCAAACACCTGCAAATATCTCTCTCCGTACCCTTAATGTGGCAATTCTCCAAAGTCAATTACGCTTCAATGAATTCTGTTATTAGTGAGGAGATTCTCCTGCAGCTAATGTGCCTTAGGTGTGTGTTTGTGTGTGTGTGTGTGTGTGTGAGTTTGTAAGAGTGCCTCGACATTCAGTATATGTTCCAGCAGATAAACACTCTGACAGCTTGTACAATACTGGTCCCCTTCCCGAGATAAGCTATGCTGATGGCAGCGGAGATTATTAAAAGCTGTATTTGCTGCCTTTGCCCTCGACACCTTCCACTACTGACACATTCTTCATTCTTTTTCCCCTCTTCATTTCCCCCTCCCTTTCTTTCTTACTCTCTCGCTTTTTTTTGTCTTTTGGCGTGTGTGCGCTAGTAGGATGGATTTTCACAGTCATCATAAAACTTTCAGCTCAGCTACCAGCTCTGAACTCAAAATGACAGCAGTTTGCTGATGGGAGGCTCTTGATTTATGACAGAGAGATGATTGTTAATGGTCTATATTAAGGGCGTAGATTAGCCTGAGACAATGTGCTATCACAGTTGCCTTTACTGGGGGGCCTTATTATCGGTTTATTCTTTCTTTATAGGCCCCTGAATCTGCAAAGCATTTCATATCACTTTCTCAGCATTGACAGGACTTCTCTAATGTGAATATATTGTTGTTGTTGAATTTAAAGCAGTTTTTTATCCAAGAATCTAGCGATTATGAGGAGTTATAGCAATTTTGGTTTTGAATCGTTCCCGTTCCAGCTTTCTCCCCTGCTTACCATTCTGTTTTGCCCATTTAGTCAATTCCTAGCTTTTCTATCTTTCTATTGAATGTCTCCAGCACCACTGTCTGTTATCTTAGCAACACTATTTATCAGTGACATGATGGTAGGTCATTGCCCAATTTCCACCCGTTGCCATTTGCCTCTGCCATACAAATCTTAGCCACTAAATTCTCATCTCACATTTTCTGAACCGTCCAGAAGTCTCGGCATGCATCCAAGTAGTCGAATTGTCCTGCATAGATCTGGCGGTCAGAGCCTGATTGCTTCTGTCATTCCCATGTGGTCTAGGTGGGAACAAAAAGGCCTAATAATCAGTCAGAATAAAGCTGTAGAAATGTTTAACAGAACATTCAGACATTTTCTTCAGACCATCTTAAGACTGGGAACCAGAGCTCGGCCTACCGTATGTCCTGAAGAAGTTTAAAAATATCTGTTAGAAGGAAGATCATATGTTGGAAGCCTGAAGGCTTGATCTTGCCTCAGGGTTCTTAGCAAAGGACTGTACTGTTTGCCTCATTTCTCTCTAAGGAAAGGACTTGCACTGTTGCAATGTCATTGGAAATTGTTCGGTTTTGTTAACCTCGCTTCTGACACCAACAACTTGACAATGTCAAATTTTTGACAGCTTTTATTCTGTGGAAAGTGTAAAATATTTGGTTGCTGGTTGCCATTTTTGTCATTTTTTTTTTGTTTGCTCTGGCTTGTCTTTTTTGCTGTCTCTTTCAGCCATGCAAGCATTCAGTTCCTATTTCTTTAGTTGGTCCAAGGCCAGCCAAGTCAGCTAAGCAGAGAGACCTCTGCCTGTTCACTATCTGCGCAAGACAGATCAGCAAACTTTTGTTTTGCTGCTGGAACAATACAGGAATAGGACTTCTGAGTTGGTTGCACTCCTGCATGCTCCAGGCTTTATCCCTTTTGTTTTGTGTGGCACAAGAGACTAAGGTGATTTGGGTTTTGGAGTTTGGCCCCCCTTTCACTTTGAAGTACAGGGCTCTTTGCTCTCTCCCTAGAGCATGGTCGCCACACAGTGCCTCTGTTCACCAACCACTGAATTGTTCTGCTTTACTAGCAGCCATCTGGCAAAACCTCACAGCAGTGCCCAATGTGATTTCTGGCCAATGTGTCGTTTTTTTTTACTGTTCACTTGATCTTCAGGGAGGAACATGCACATTTACCCCCCTGCTCTCTCTGTCTACCCCCTGCTCTCTCTCTCTCTCTCTCTCTTCTTAGTTAAACGTTAAAGCACCCAATTTGATGATTTGTCCCTACAGATGAAACCTGCTCAATGTTGGGGTTTTACATGTTACAGTCTGCAATATGAGGTATATGGTTTCAGTGTTTTTACGAGGAATCTTGAAATGTATCTTGAAAGAAGATTAAGCCTTTATCTTCCTTCATTCCTGTATCTTACAGTGAGTATGCCAACACACCAACATTGCTCTGTGAGTATCTGTTATTTTGTAGGTGCATTGTATTCGGAAACAACAGTCTTGCATAAAATTCCCAAAGTAAAGTTCTTAGGCTCTTGCCTCAAACTGTTGACGATGAGAACGGTTGATTAAAAACCCCTTCCAGCACCCTATTTAACTACAAGAACATCATGACTTCTTTAATGCAGTAAAAGCATTTAATCATTATTTTTAAGTACTTCCTCAGGGTTTCTTCCTCGATGTGAGCAGTCAACAAGGGCACAGAGAATAACTCCTGTACCCAATCCCCTCCGACATTAAAATAACTTCCAGACCGCTGCTGTCTTCCATCAGCAAGACAAAACACAGCTATTTTCAGATGCCCCGGGAAGTGTCGTAATTGTTATTCTGACAAAATGGCATTACTTCTCTACTGCACCCTGAACAGAAAGGTTCAAATGGTTTAGCTCGGAACAACCCCTGCCTCTCTGCCTCAGTCACCCTAAACACATTCTGTCCAGACCCCAAACTAGACACAAACAACAACGGGCAAACAATGGCCTCGGCGGACGAGGGCAAATGAGGATTGCATTTGGGAAATAAAGCATTTTGGCGAAAATCAAGAGAAGCCCGTATTTTCTGTCACAGCAGGCATCTTGAAAAGCTGCAGTTGCTTGCTAATTACATGTGCAGTCTCTCTTCTCAGCTGACATTCACGGCTAACTGAAGGTAGCACACGCGTTGTGATTCGGAGGATGCGTCGAACGCATTTCCTCTGATCGCGCCTTCTGTCTGTCTGCGACCCAGGCACGCTAAAGCCTTGGTACATGCGGCTGGAACTAAGCAGTGAACAGGAAAATGGATGCATATAATACCACACAGCAGTTGGCTATCGCTTCAATTTATACTTCACAAGGCACTCAGGAAGCACACTGTTTCGGGGCTGTAATGTCCCTGCCTGCTCAAACGCGGCCCTTGGGAGCTCCCTAGTGCTCGGAGGCCCATTCTACATAATAGAATTTCCTCCACCGATCCAGTCGTCACCTCGTTCAATTCCTTAACTCTCTTTTAATATCCTGTGGAAGCCGCGGAAGCCATCAGCACGCCCACATGCTGTGTCTGTCTCTCTGGTTATTCTACTTTGCAATCATCGCGACTGTCTCTTCCCAGCACTCAGGAATGAACTGAAATGAGAAAGATCTTATTGTAATTTCAACCGAAACTCCATTACTGACGGAGCAGCACTAGTGGCTGCTCAGCTACGCCATCATGATAAAAAAAAAAATACTACCAAAAAACTGAACAGGTATGAAGTAAGAATCTGTTCCCATTCATCTTCCACCGCTCTCACTGTGTATTGCACATTACTGCTGAGTTGGCGTTGGTTCGTTTTTTTCCTGTTTTATTTTTTCGTCGTCACTCAATAATTCGGTAATCACAGGCACAAGGTAGCTATTCTTAAAAAGTAGGCCTAAAGAGTGACCAAGGATGTCGACTGTAGTAGGCAAGCCGATGACTGATGATTCCCTGCTTAACTTTTGTGATGGATGATGGATAAATGTTAGCAGTTTCATGGGATTATGTTAGCTAACAGCTCATTCCACTGCTAAATTATTTAAGGCCCCTGGATTCAGGGCACATCCACATGTTTTTGCATTCGTCATATTTCATTTCAAAGTAGTAATCAGGGGAACCTATCAATTATTAACTGCGTTAGGCCTCCAGACATCTGTGGAGTGTTCGTTTTTTTTGTTAGCACCCATCAATGTATGTTTAACCTCTTTCATTATGCTGTCACGGGGGTTACACCACAAAGTATTTTCCCTGCTGCGCATCATGGTTGGATATTTGGTTTGTAAGGTTATAGGATCAAAGGTCCTCAAGCACTCTTGATCCATGGAGTTATAAATGTAAGAAGGGTATCTACTTTAAGATGTTCAATGACACGGCTATTTCACATGACAACAAAACCAGGATAATTGAATGGGGTGCTGGTTGGTAGCAGGGGTTGGTCTGTCTGTCTGTCTAGCATATCAAACTGCCTGTCTGTCAGTATTTATTTACGAAGTCTAAACACATTTGTTTCATTTACAGATCAACAGACTATGGATCAACTTATGAGAGGATGAATGACAAAGTGGGATCTAAGACAGTTCTGAGCTACCTGTATGTCTGTCCATCCAACAAGAGAAAGGTAAAACAAAGTTCTTTAGTGAAATGTTCAATAGCATATCATGCACTTACATGGAAAATATGTAGAATGTTTGCATTATAAAATCAGAAAATGGAATAATAGAAGAAGAAGAAGAATTTTGCAATATTTATTCACCAAAAGATTTTCAGAGAGCTAACAAACGGGCATCCTAAAATGTTGAATTTTATTGGTAAACAGAAGTGACATGTATTGTAGCATCAAAAAAAGTACAAGTCTTGGATTTAAGTATACCGTGCATATAGCTGAGACAAGGTTGCACTGGGGCAAAGAAAATCTCTAGTCATTTCTTAGTTGCAAAAATGTTACCCAGTTCATTCAATGTGAGACAAAAAGAACTAAATATTGAAGGGAATCATTACACTCCAAATAAAAAAGAAATACAGTTTAACTAATGTAAGCTTCTTGAACAAAAGTCAAAATGGGAAACTTATTAGCAGCCCAAGTGCTACTTGGACTCACAAGTTAGTATATAATGGACCGTCTGTGAATATTTGGTTTTTCTTGTCAATTTCTAAGCAATGGGGATAAGGGTAGTGTTGGTTTCAATAAAGCGTGTTGTTGCTGCAATTCACATAGCTCCCACATGTAAAATAAATTCTACATATTTATCCTTCAACCTTTTCTTTTATATTTAACTGTTAAAACTTTTTTTTGTTTGTTTATTGCTGCTGCTGGTATCCGTTCTTTCTGGTCAAATGCATTTTTTACTCAAAGTTAGCTAGAGACATTAGACTGGGGCTCTCCCAACAAGTCACTTGCAAGCTACTGGTACTGTAGCTCAGCGGTAGATGGTTGCCTAAACGCAGTTTTAACGTATTCCACCTCAAACTTTCATAAACTGTTTAGACATAATAGCCTTGATAAGCAAAACCTAAGAACACAATATCTGGCAGCTGATGTCCCCCTGTATGTCGTCATGTGGGCACGTTTGATCAGCCTAATAATTATAATTGTGCCATATGGATTTACAGACATACTTTTACCAAATCTTTGGTGATGAAGTTGGGTTACCTAGGTTTATGAATTTGAAGCAGCAGGAGTCTGCAAATACTGTATATCCAATACTGGCACATTGCTTTTCTGTTAGATGCAATGAATGTGCCTGAAGCAATATCAAATGGGAATTACAAAAAAAAGTATTAAAAAGTATACTGATTACTTCCCACGAAAAAGTTTCCTTTGAAGCGATTGGACTTATTCAATTGTCTAAGTAGTATAGATAGAAAACAGTGCCATACTTTCTCTTAGACACTAAGTACCTAAGGAAATGTTTCAGGCTGGAGAAAAAAGGATTGTGCCTAATAAAACGAAAAATGAGGAACATGTGAAAAGATCTCGTTCCGGAAAAAGGTTAACAGACGGAATTTTGAATTGTACCTTTTTAGGCTTTGAATAAATATTTTCTTTCAAGGTTTCAAATGCTTGTAATTTGTTAAATGTCTCAAGTTAAATGGACATATTCAGCTTACAGTACACTGCCTTATGCTGGCAGCTTGCCTGGACTTAGAAAGTCAATTTAAGATTGTTACTAAGCAACACTTATACATAGTTATAGCCTCAGAAAGTTTTGCCAAGGCTCATGGCAAAATACAGAGACCAGAAAGATGTGTCAGAAAAGCTTAATGTATTCAAGCCATGAATACGATTTATAGGTACACTTGCACTTTCTTTGACCTAAGTCTCTTTTCACATTGGGAACTACATCATGTATTCCATATTATAACACAGGGGGCTCAGTCACTCTTTAACTTTTTTAAGGGTCATGCTAAGGTCCTGTACTATCTAACTTTCTGTGGATAAACTTTTGTTTGTGTTGGTAATGTGAATGGAAAAAGGCTCCAGCTGGCTTTCTGGGCCTAATATCCCAAAGAGAGTCAAATCAGTCGTTAGATCACTAGCACTGACCCTGAAAAGCCCTCCCTGGATGGAGAGTTTGTGGGATACTGAGCTGATGCACTTAACCCAGGTCCGCCTGGGACTTGGTAAAACATAGATATAGTATATATCTGGGACACAGTATACCCTGTTGACTCTTTTTCCATTGGCTGGTCAAACTTGGTAACAGCCCTTATACTCTAGTTGAAGGCATTTCCTAGGTACAGGGATAAAGGCTAACCAAGCCAAAGACACATGAGATGCGTGGACAGATAACAAATCTGCGGCAGGGAACTTATCCCTGCCATGTTTCCTAACACAGTGGTAGACTGTGCATGTTTTATCGATTAGTCACGTGAGAGCATTGAAGAGACTATGGAACCTTTGTGTTTTCTACAAACACGCTCTGGCATAGCCTACAACCTCACTGGACAACACTCTGACCTGATCTCACCTCCCACTTAAAGGTGCGATCTGGTCACATCTTTGAAATTGCCAAGCACCTCCAAAAACACACTGTTTTACAAGGGATCTCCCCTGATCTAAAAGTCAAGTCCCCCTATATTCAACCTCAGACATATCTTGACCAATCACACTCTCAATCAAATTGAAATTTAGGTGTGCAGCTCTGATATAACAGGCTCGGATGTCACTTTTTTATCATCTAAACCAATGATCTGTTTGCAATTATTTGTACATAATTTCACCTTACAGTTCATTTTTAATTTAGAGGGCGGCTGAACTAATTCTAGTGTTTTCATTGCTTTTTTGTAGGGCAATAGTCATTTGTAGGGCAATAGTCTTGACGTTTGTGGCATTGATCTAAAAAATTGTTTAAATGGTTATCAATATAGTGATATGGGACCTGAATTGACAATAAAACCACCTGACATTTTACCTACAGTTTAGGAAGGGCTGGCACGGTGCTTTACTTTGCTGTTTCATTGAACTAATCCTAAGACATTGCCGACATACCCTTTGATTTTGAGTTGAAATTAAGCGTGAAGTGACCTCTTGCTCAAACATGAGCAGCAGGTAGCCTAGCAGTTCATCAATGCCGGAGGCAGTAGACAAGTTATTGTGGATTCAAATCCTAGAGTTGACGCACTTGTATGTTGGTGTAGAACAGTCTAAGGACCAAGTGTTTGACATAGAAAGTCAATTGTAAAACTCTCCAGGCAAGCAAAATTTAAACCAAAAAAAGGTTTGCGACTAAATGAGAAAGAAAGAGGTGCACCGGATCATTCTGAGTACGCCAGGTACGGTGGTGGTCAGTGAATACCTGGTTTAATGTTTCTCAATGTCTCAGTTTACTGATGCATATCTTCAGATTTCATAACTTCATTTTACGATGGAATCACAAAAAGTCTAAATAAATAGTCAGGCTACTTTTCGTCTTCTTGAATGTGTGTATAGAGCTGCTCCCATCCTAACAGAAGTCTTTGCTGAACCTACCAATCCGAGGCCATGATGGGCTTCCGGGTGTGGTGGTGAAGCAACCGTTAAATTAACATTAACATACTTATATTAACATGCATAGCGAAGTGGAAAAAAATTCCAAAAGAATAGCAGGGTCAGACGAAGTATCATTAGTTATCAGATGTATTAAATGAGAACACTACATTATATGTTCCTCTTCAAGTAAAGTGTAATACATTCCTGTTGGTTCAAGGAGAGAGCGATAATTGAACTAGGACGTTTTGCAGATGGTCTTATCCCGAGTAACTTACTGTTAAGTTAACACATTAATCCGGTGATATGTAAAACAATAACATTATAGTCAAATATGCAGTATATATGCCAACATTACAATCCAGCTGCTACGCTGATGAAAATTCTGTATATCATTTAACAAAACAAAATAAATTAACTAAAGCTCAGCTTAAGTAAATGTTTTTAAAGTTTGATAATTAACAGCCATAATTCATACCCTTAGAAAGAGACTGGAGAACATTCATTTTAAACTGTTTAGATGGTGGTTTGTTTTGGAAGTAAACTCATCAAATGGAAATGTCATGCAGATTACAATATGGCGAAAGATTCATCTACCAGCATTGAGGAATATACAGTGGCCGTGACTGGCTTCATTGTGAAATGTGTTCACAATGTTGTTTCCACAGTGTAATATCTGACTGACCCTAACCAGAAGCCCTGGATGAATGGACAAATCCTACTTAGAAAGCCTGTACTACAACAATCATTTTCAGCAGAACGTGCACTCCACGACACTGCTCTTGCAAAGCTAGCTGGTATGAGCTTCAAATATCTGTCAGGGTTGCAAAAAAAATTATAAAAAGGCATGTTCAATTTGGACTCCCAACGGGGTACAGAATAAATCCATCAGCATTGTGCCAAACCATGCCTCACTCCCAGACAATTCAACAATTCGCTTTGAGCTGGTATATTGATCCAACCAGGAAGGCTCATCCAACCAGGAAGGCTCATCCGGTTGTCTCTCGCTATCCAAGGCTCGTGTGAGAGACACTTTCAATGAAGTGTATACTGCACTCACAAAGCCACCGGACATGATGGCCTCCACATTTCTGTCCCCTGAGAGTGCCGGCCAGCTGATGGGCATCGCTGACATCTTCACTGACACCTTCAACCAGTTCTTGCCCGGTCCACCTTGCTTCCGGGCGTCCACCATCATCCCAGTCGAAACAAAAGGTGAGGGATCGCGCCCTAAGCCAGGTCAAACTGACCTACAGTAGAGGGTCTCAGACATTCACATCCTTCAGGACGGTAACATGTCTCCGGATCGTCCACACCACCAGTGTGTCGTGAATTGGGTGGAACAGCTGCACTACTTTCTATGGGGACAAAATAACTGAACCCTACAGCAACATCAAGACAGACCAGTTACTGGGGCCAGTCTCCAACCCACCCAGGACATCTATCCAAAGCACTGCCCGACAAGCGCCTTTTAAAGTCATTTTAAAGGACACACACACACCCCAGACATGCACTTTTAATTTGCTTAACTCTTGACAGAAACTGTTTCTGCTGGACCATGAGATTCAATAAGGATAGAGGCAGTTTGTATTTGCAAGGAATCAGACCGTTCTACGCTTCTATGCTGTACTGACTGACAGCACACATGCACTGACCCACGTGCTTCCAGACTAGTTTACACTATTCAGTAATGCTTGGACACTGTTACTATTTATTGAATAACTAGAAATCCTCACCACCCCACCAAATTATATGTAAACACGGCAAATACTTAATATACCTCTTTGTTTGCATCCTTCTTCGCATTTTTAAAGTCTTTATTGAAAAAGTGTCCTTATTTGTGTCACTATTGTAATGATCATGCGTTTCATTTGGAACACCTGCTCGAGTTGTCGTAAACTAGTCATAAGATCCAGTGTTGTCCGGGTGTCCTCATTAGAGCCCCGCTTTTTACGCATCCTCCGTTGACCTCTGACTCCTTGACCCGCAATTCCGCTCACCTACGATCTTATCTCATTATTACGATTTTACCATCAACTGGATGGATGAGCCAAACCCTACTGTTGATAAGCTGGGACATTTTTTTCCTCATTGTGTCTGAATGGCTAAGCTTAGCATCTGCTTACCTAACACAGGCGAACAAAAATGAAAACGGATATCACTATCTCTTCAGAGACGATGGGTAATCACCCTTTAATTGCTATAACGAAATAATTGTGCATCTTGTGCCTCCAGGGTGGTTTTTTTTTACTCCCACTTGAAAATAAACAGCGTGATAATCAATGGGTTTCCATAGGACATGATTCTGTTAATGCTGTGGACTACCTCCTCAACTATTGTCTAAAGGAAAAAAATCCCAAGGCTTGACCTTTCTAAGAGCAGATAATAGATTTGAATGATGGGTCTGACATTTAGCTTCGAGCTTTTAAATGTAGACACCCATCAGCTTTATACCCAGGTCTTCCTCCATACAGCTTTTATTATTTCAATTCATAGGATACATATAATACATCATATACGTGTATATTTTTTTAACTCCCTCTGCAACACCCAGCAAATATAAAATCTGTTGTGGAATAAACACATGATAAAAACCAGTTCTACCCGTTGACATAGATGGAACAGAATCCTAGTAGAAATAGACAATGAAAATGATCCCAGCGAGAAAAAAAAGACAAAAATCAGTTTGGCTTTTCTCAAATAGCCTTGCCGTTGAAAATAATGAATTCAAACCAGTTGGAACATTCTGGAACATTTAACGTGAATGGTTATTTTTGATATCCCATTCATGGCAAATGAGCGTGTTCACCCTGCTTACACAGAGCTCACTCACAGATAGGCCGCAATTGATCTTGACTTGACATGATTAATCTGTGGTGAGGCTTCCTCTCTTCCTCTCCATCCATTTGTTGGCAGTCATCAGATGGCTCCGGTAAACAGTAAGCTTCAGAAATTCAGACAACATCACACTGACCATAGCGCTTCTTGCATGACGATTAGCTTGGTCACTCGACTCACACCCAACAACTAGCTGAACATCAGCAGATAACATTAAGAGGTTATCCATCCCACCTGTATTGATCCTTGCTTTGTTACCCACCTCACATCTCTTTGTTCCCGCGACAAGCATTGCAATTATCAAGTGGTTGTGGAGAGAAATCTTAATTAGCTGTTGATGCTTTTGGTCTGTGCAATTTCTAAGGGAAAGTGTTTGGAGAAAAAGTCATCACCATTTTGGGGAATTGCTCTACACCGAATAAGTACCATTGATGCACTCATCACATGAGTTGTGTTTCTCATGTGAAGCAAACATGCTGCACTTTCTCTTGCAGTGACTTAAATGCCCTCATATTTTTACCTCAATATTATAATTATTTTCTGAGGAAAGTTATTGACAATGATGCTGTTCCTTATTATGTAACCTCCCCTAATAGATCTGTGTGGCAACAGGAAGAGATGGGCATGCCCATACCCATATAGATCCACATTAACAATATGTGAAGGAAATGATCAACAGGAACAGATGGGCATGCCCATACCCATATAGATCCACATTAACAATATGTGAAGGAAATGATCAACAGGAAGAGATGGGCATGCCCATACCCATATAGATCCACATTCACAATATGTGAAGGAAATGATCAACAGGAAGAGATGGGCATGCCCATACCCATATAGATCCACATTAACAATATGTGAAGGAAATGATCAACAGGAAGAGATGGGCATGCCCATACCCATATAGATCCACATTAACAATATGTGAAGGAAATGATCAAAAACTTATGAGAAGGCTTTTAGTGTTATTACGTTAACTATCAAATATACTTTTACATTTTGTAAGAGAAAAACTAATTGAAAGCTGTTTCTCTTGACTATGTCACATGGCAAATAATATACAGTGTTGGAAACCATCGTTGTCAGTTAATGCTTTTCCCGGCTTCTCTCATTGTTTGTCTTCTCAACATAAAGTTTATAAAATGAACCACAGTAAATTCAACAGTGCTAAAGGCTATGTACAGAGTACATCTGCACACACAACTGTCTTTGCAACAACCCCTTAATACAAGAGACACTTCTTAATACAAAGCGTATCACAGGAAATCCAAAAGAGTTCTTGTTCAAAAATGTCAACGTTTGCCTAAATTGATATTAGAGAAAAGAGAAACTTTGAGTGTCCCTGTTCCGTAGTGAAGCAACACTTAACAACTGAGACAATTCAAGGACTTCTACCTTGTACTCCTCTTAATGGGGACTCAGAGAAAGGTTCTGACAGAGGAATCCAAAATGCAAGGTGAAATGCACTTTCCCCCTTATAATAAATGCTGTCGCTTAATACAATATTATGGAAAAGGATTAGACCTTAGAAACTATACATTAAATGTGACAAGGCCCTAAGACACTGGGAGAAATAGACCCTCCGGGACATTAATGAATGGCAATATTGGAAGGCACGGACAACAACAAAATTGAAGGAATATAAAAAGAGGGGAAAAAACTAGTGTGGATTCCGCAGTCTGTTTATTGGCTCTTAATGAAAAACAATTTATCTAAATCACCACCAGGGAGGATTCCTAGTTAAAGCTGGGGATAGAGGGGTGCTATTTTGTCAGTGACAAATGCGCTGCTGTTTTTTCCAATTCAAATCCTGTTGTAGGGAGAGAAAACACAGCCGTTTGGCTGTGGCACTAGCCATGCCAAGGCTTTCCCCTTCTCCTTTTCTTTCTGGGTTTAGTAGTTTTATCATTAAAGGCAGGCGTGAGTTGTGGTTCCTGGTTCAAAAGATGTAGATGTTTCACTGGGAACTGGCTGTGTTTGGAACGTAATGAAATGTAATAAAAATATCTGCCCACAAATCATATTACATGAAGTACAGATACACCAATAAGGTCAGATTTCATAATAAATGTATATTATACTGTACTATTTATATGTCTACATTATACTGACATCCAAATAATGGGCTTTCTCTTAATGCAGCTTTGTGCAATGTTGTGTTTTTATAGTTTTCTTAGCTACATGTGTACAGTAGGGAAGTAAGGGAGTATTCATCATAAATGATGTACATACATTTCACTCGTGATGAAGATTCTTACAACAAAGCCTATTGAAATACTGTTCATCTGACTCCATAAGAGAAATAACGTTGAGCAGGTACAAATGATATTGATGGTGCGTCTGAGACCCAGGTCCTTATAACACATGACTGGTTGGATTAAAATCATCAGACCTGTTTGGATTATCACAACAGCACCAATTGCTTCACATAGGTGCGACAGGACAGGGATTAGCGAGAGCAACACAGAGAAGATAGAATTCCAATAAAACCAGAGACAATAAACCTGCTGGCATACAGTTGCATACAGTTGATTAGAGTCAGGTTGGGGCAAGGCTGCCGCTACATAAAAAATGTTAAAGGGATAGTTTGATATTTTAGCTATTATAGCCCTTTTTCTGCTTTCCCAGAGTTTTCTTTCACTTTCGGGTACCATTTTTTTTTCTCTGAATCAAATGTGGAGGTGGTTTTATGTTAACTAGCATGCATTAAGAGAATGACTGGTCGTTTATAGCAGCATGTCATGATAGTTGTTCCCATAGACTTCCGTTAATTGTGCTAATGCTTGTTAGCAACTGCTTTTAAACTTCATGCAGGTATAAAACTCATCACTGAATAAATCTGACTATGATGAAGTAGTGTACATAAAGATATTCATTTAAATTATTTTGACCAATCTCTTTAAAATGTAAATTTGTGTTTTTATTTGTTGGTTTTAAAGAGCTTTCTTTGTTATTGCTTTCTCAAGAGGCTTATTTTTAAGAAATTTGCAACAATACATTTACATTTTTTTCTTTGAAATCATGAATACAGGAAAGGAGTATTTCTAGTGTGAAATTAGCCCACTCTGGTAACATAAAGCAGTCCAGAATGTGAACATTCTTAATTGCATAAATATTTGTATTTATTTCTTTTCAGTGACATACACACTGCTCAAAACCAATTTCCCTGGCTAGACATGTAGCTACGCATGGTGAAGGGGACATTTATCGACATCTGTTCTGCAAAACAGCTGTGTCACAATTGCAATAGCACAATAGCATACCATGTATTCTAGATCAACTGGTCTAAAGTATATATCGCCATATGTTGTCCTATTAATTATCATGGGAACGTTTTTGGTTCTACTTACGTTATGCGCCTCTCAGCTGACATATTGCTCTATTGTGTTATTCTGAACAACCTCTGTCTAATAAAAGATATTTGGTTATTTTGGAGAAAGGTGACTGAGCGACAAAGTGCAATCCTGATTGTTCACAGGAAGGTCAACTGAGAGTCCCCCCTCTCCCTGTCGCTTTCTCTACAAGAAGTCATTTATTTAAATTGTTTGGTTTTATTGAACTTGTCTGGTTTTACTTTGTTTTATTTTACATCTATATTTATTCATTTCTAATCCATAATTAAACCCATTTTCACTTGGTAAATTGTTAAGAACTTTGTGATGCATTTTTTTTGTAAGAATAGTGCTATATACATAACATTTGATTGACGGATATATCTGTCAGTACCTTAACCCCATTCATCCTCTTTCTACTCTCTACCCTCCTCTCCCCTCTCTTTACTCCTGCGGTCCCTCTCTTTTCTACTCTCTACCTTCCTCTCCTCTCTCTTTACTCCTGCGGTCCCTCTCTTTTCTACTCTCTACCTTCCTCTCCTCTCTCTTTACGCCTGCGGTCCCTCTCTTTTCTACTCTCTACACTCCTCTCCCCTCTCTTTACTCCCTCATCCAGATAATGTTACTGACCGACCCTGAGTTTGAGAGAAGTGTGCTCATCAGCTCGGATGAAGGAGCCAACTATCAGAAGTACCGCCTCAGCTTCTACATACTCAGCCTGCTGTTTCATCCAACGCAAGAGGATTGGGCCCTAGCCTACAGCCACGACCAGAAGGTTAGCTCCATGTCTTTTTTATGGGGGGGTGGGGGTTCTCCACAGTTGTTTACAGTGTGCTTTGGATTTCAGACTGTCATGCACAGTTGCCTAAAGCTCAGACTTGTTCCTGTCTGCTGTTTTTGTTATCCTCTCTTTCAGTTCCAACGCCATTGCATTTTCGCCTCTGTACAATGCATGATCTTTTCTTATGTTCACATTGTAATACTGAAAAATATTATCTAGGTTGTTATCCGTTACATTATTTTTGTCCCTTATTACTTTGTAACTACACAGTTTTTAAATGTACTATGAACATGTTTACCGCAAACTAAAATCATAGAAGTAATATCATGCATCATTGCTGCTGGTGGTATCAGTTAAAATTTTTGGAGACTGGACAGTGTCTTTCACATTCACGTGCTGACAGTTATTCCAGTGGTATTAGTAAAATGATTACATTTAATGATACATAAAATGATACATTTTCTTGTTCAACAATTCAACTACTATTTTGAAATTCCTCTTTGATTGATAGCTGTATAGTTACAACCAGATTTGAGATGGTAATTCACAGATTACTTTCATGAATTTGCAAAGGGATGTGTAATTACACAGTAACAACTGATATTGATGAATCCAATTAGCGGTGTTATATTGCATATTATAGTTACCATGCAGTAACATAGTAATATGGGACTTAATGTCCAGGGATGCTTTTATCAATATTCTACACAGTTTCCAGGTATCCAAATTAGCTGGACGCAATTAACACTTCTTAATGTAATTAATTAACAACACAGTGACTACATTTGTTACTAAAATGAATCATCATAACAGCAATATCATCTTCATCCTCATTGTGGAAGATGGAAAATGTTCGCGATTTATTAAAATAAAAACTTCTCAGAGTCTGGTATAACAGTTGATTATTTCAAGTTTAATTATGTGGCGCCACGGGAACAACCGTCACAACATCAACAGAGAATGAGTACAGAGACTAGCAGAGTAACGTCATGACAGATTGTTCTGATTATGCATTTCAAGTTTCAAGCTTATATTCTCTTCCAACAGTACAGATGACGGAATTAGCATTTGCAGAATGTACATACAAGGAATAGTAGCCACTATGAGGTAGTCTAAAATGCAAGGTTACACAAATAGCTCCAGGAGATACAGAAAAACATAGAATGTCGGTTGCCCAGACAACCTGGTCAAAGACTGAGATATATCAATCTGGACAGTTACGATATGGGGACTTAAGTCAACTATGCTCTTTCCAATAAGCAATAGAGCTCTGTTTACCTGTAAGATGTAAGTAATAATAACCCCCTGCTGTTCAAGAGCTTCCTCCTAGAGAACAGTTTCTTACGGCGGTTTTATGGCACAGGCAGAGGCCTGTTTCTCTTACTGTTAAAAGGAGCCAAGGCCCTGCGCAGCCGACATTCCATTCATCACTGCCCCTAAACACAAAACACTGGCCTTATAAGTTGGAGACAGAGAGAGAGACAAGTCTTTCAGTATATGTGTAATTGATCAAGCATGCAAAATACAAAACCCTTCTAATAAGATAATGAATAAATAAGAATGACAATAAATAAATAAATAAATAATAATAAATAAATAAATAATAATAAATACATTTTCTACATCATCAATGTCATCATCAGATACATATGCACAGGTAAAGACCTCAATTTGCAGATTACTTAATCTGCAAAAGCACGCACACAATTTTACATGAATGACTAGACCAGATGTTCACATCTTATCTGTACCCTTCAGTGTTCTGAAGTGTAATGCCTTGGAGAGCTGTAGCGCGTATTCCCCCATCCGCACGGACGTCACATTCCATTAACCCCCTGTGAAGTAGACCTACCATTATAGTCAATGAGTCTGACCTGGCTATCAAAATGGCTATCGCGCAGGGGAGTCTGATGGAGGTTGGGGAGGAAGAAGTCTGACACCTTTCGTTTCTAACTGACCACAATATCAGTCATACCAATGCCTGCTGACATCTCCCACAGATGTTGCTCAAATACGAATTTGTAGTGGAAAGGTATATTTTGCAAAATAAATCAGATGCAATTTCAGATAGAGTTCCTATTTGCTAACCCTTCTGTTTGTGATGGGCCGTATCTGAGTATACAGGTTCCTAACAACCTTTTGTACTGCATTGCACCCTTTATAAAATGTTGATGTCTGTTTACTTTTCGTTTTAAAAGCTTTTGCCTTTGTGGACATGGGAAACTCAGACAACATAAGTATGGTTCTGGGGTAATAAATGTCTCATAGATTCAATGTGGAATCAAATGGTTATTACTGTATGTAATCCATTATTTTGGGAGTCCATAAAATTGCAACTTTAAAACAGTCTGTTATATGTAAATTACACTTTGTCACTACCTGAATTTTTTTCAGACTTTCAGTATTTATTTCAAATTAATCTCTGTCTCTTTACTGTCTTGAGTAAATGGTTATATTTCCAGTTCAAAACTTCTGGTAACCTATTCTCCCTGCGACACTTTGGAACAAGAATTGGGGATTAAAACAGGCATGGATGGTCCCGCGATTTGTTTTTTCTCACAGGGAACAATAGCTCACTTTTGCATGCAGGTTAAAATATTGTGCTAGCTAGTACTAGTAAGCTAGTACTAAGCTAGCTAGCTTAGTTTTGGTGGTGGCTATAAGGCAATGTGTTGAACATCAGTTGGATATCGGAAAATGGAACAGATCTAAAAGCAAACTTTTTGCATGTAAACATAGACAAACTGTTGTTGACTTCAACCAATACTCTGCCAAATTCTGGCAAATTGAAATAACAGCCACAGCCAGCAACAACACGTGGACCGCACTCAGAGTTCTTCAAAGAGACACTCAACACACTCCATGTTCTTCTTTGTCAGCTATGCCGACTGTGCTTTTGGCACTGAAACATGGATTAACATATGGGAGATCTACAGCAATGTGAGAAAATTCCTTCTTCACTCTGAAGAACATAGCTAGGCCTATTCAGTGAGCACAGACAACGAAAAGCCGCTTATCCAGCTGGCATTTGAGTGGGATGTGACAAGTACATTTCAACAGGAAAAAGGAGAATGGAATCAGAAACTTTTCATGAAGTTCAACGCATCATGATTTAGGAAGCGGGAACTAAATGGTAAACTAAAACCTCTTGGTACCATTGTCTATCATTAAAGTCATTGTGTTTCCTGTATGTAGCCTGCATCTACTGTTTTTGGCAGAATTCTCTATATAATTAGTTATTTTTGCCTTGACATTTATATGTGTTTGTAATGTCATTACTTGCTTTTACAGATCTGACTGTCATGTGCATACACATCTACAGTATGCATTACTTAATGAGTATAGGAACATTGACCGATATCGCCTGGCTGTGAGGTTGTGATTAATTTGCACATAGTCATTGTGTGACAGGCTACTCTAAAACCCAATGTGAAAACCACACAAGCTTCTGTTTCACCCCTTTCCACCCTTCTATAGTGTGTGAGAAATCATCTGAATTCTATTGCAAAAGTGCATATCTCTCTTGTTACAAAACAATGCTTCTTGAGGCGTACGGCTACTTTTTCTGATATTTTTGAGTACATTTAAACAATAGGACCTACCTACCTTGTTCAAATCAATCAATGCTACCACAAAATATGCACTAGTTGTCACCTGTCCTCCCACCAAGGATTCAAGCAGCCTCCACAGGCATATTATCCAGGAGCCCGGGCTTGGACTAGACTGTCCTGAGGTCTTGACTGTCAAAGAAAAACACCTCTGGAATGTTTCCTAGTGACTTCCTTCATAACCTAATGAAGTTGTCATCTTAAGGGCACCCTAAGGGCAGAATATCAAAATCCTGAGATATTTGTAAATCCAATTTTAAAGGGGAGCAACTGCAAACCTGATGAGATTCAGCGATTTTTTTCTACAGAGCCTTTCTTAAGGTATTCACATCCCTTCACTTTCTCCACATTTTAACTCTACTTAACTCTACTCGACTTAACTTATAATTGAATAAATATAGTATGTATAAATGTATATGTGCAGTATAGTTTGCCAGCCATTACCTAATGCCATAGTAATGATTTCATGAGCCAATAACAGCTCTTGCAATAATAAATCATTTAAAAGTGGTTTATAAATACTTTATAAAGTATCAAAATACAATAACGAAACACCTTATGATAAATCCTATTAATCAGCAATACCAGTGTTTACTAATTAATAAAATACTTTTTCGAGACACTTACTAACATTATATTTAGTAACCAAAATATGGGAGCAGTGCTAAACACTCAGAAATGTAATTCGATGCTCAGAAAAGTGCCGGTAGCACCAGTAGCACCAATATGGGTGCTGAACATTTTCCTTTTCCACTCAAATATCAAAGGTTTGACTTAATATTGGTAGGCATTGTGAATGACTGGCAATTCAGATACAATCTGTTCCATTTTTTCACAATGAAGGCTCATTGTCTGGCTGTGCTAACGTTACTTCATCTATCCTACCATTTTTTTTTAGGTGACTTTCAGTTGTCTAAGACACTTCTACTTACAGTATGTACGTAATGGAAGCAAAACCATATATCCCCAAGTGACCACAGAAACTGCAATGTATACTAAATACTTGAACTCCATGGTCCCACCAAGTTAATGATTTGATTAACATATCCTTTATATAATCCATTTCAGACCCAAGGCCTTGTCTTTCAGGTCCAACGAGGTGCGTGAGCGAGATGCAATTTAATATTAGCCTTGTGGCGTTAGGAATAATCTCTTTTAAATTCATAAGAATGGACTATAACTCGAGTTGAGGGGACATGTGCATTTTAAGTGGTCTGTCTTCTCTGCTCCCTGGAGATGTTTGCCGGTGTCTCCCAAACCCTGCTTACCCAATACATCTCCCTGCTTACCCAATACATCTCAGACTATAAAAACATTCAAAACAATATCGTATTGGCTTTCTTGCTTTGAAGCAAGGGCTGGGAGTGTCTTACATGAATAACTGAACAGCACAAAACAACTCTCTGTCTGAAGTTGTTTAGCATAGCAGCTTGTCAAAAGGTTTCCAAGACAAGCAGCTCTAATACTCAAGTCAATTAGGAGACTTAACAATTAAAACACCCAGAAGAACAAACTAGAACAAGAAAAACAGAATTTGGGATCTACTGTATGTCGCACTGCTTCTACAGTCATGTGAAAAAGTAAGTACACACCCTGGAAATGTCTTTCTTCGTACATATTAGTACATTATGTAATCTTCACATCAACACAACTGACAGATAAAGGAAATGTAAGCTTACAAATATACTTTGTATACTTTGCAATCATTTATTAATCAAAAATCAACAAAAATGTATTTTTTGTGTAGACACAAATACACCTCTACTGTAGCATCAATAGCTGTTATTGGTGTCATTAGCTGAAGTAACTTAATGTAGCTGCTTCTTGTTACTGTCTATCATTCTCTTACCTCAACTGGGAGGACCCTTTTCCCTCTTTTCTTTACAGTACTGTTTCAACTGTCATGTTCAAGGGCTTTCTTGCATGCAAGTCTCCCCACAAAATTAATTGAGATCTGGGCTTTAACTCAGCCATTCTATAATCCTCCATTTCTTCTCTTTGAAAAATGTTGTACCTTTGCTAGTGTGTTTTGGGTCATTGTCCTCTTGCAAAATCCATGTCGGTTCAGCTTCATATGGCCTCACATTCTCCTCAAGAATTTGCTGGTACAATATCGAATTCATGGTTGATTCTGCCACTGAGTGATGGCAAGTTGGCCAGGTGCAAAGCAGCCCCAAACCATAATGCCACTGCCTCCATGCTTTACGGTTGGTATGAAGTTCTTCTGTTCAAAGACAGTGTTTTGTTTTTGCCAAACTTACCATCTGGCATTGCAGCCAGAGCATCTGTCCAGAGCATCCCCAACATGAGCCCAACACCCCCATTAGCAACCCCAAGAATGATTAGGGAACGCGTCGATATGCATCACTTCAGCTTAAGGCCATCTTTCGACCGACTGCTTTTGAAAGAGACAGGTGGCTGGAGCCGATTCTTTAATGAAACGCATGTCACTGGCGTTCAAACAGCAGTGCTTGAGTGAATGACATTCCTGGTGACATGCATCCCCTGTCCTTGACCTGTCTTAGCTCCCCTAGTAAAAAAATCATAGCACCGCTAATATCTATGATGTAATTTGAATTGCTTGGAAATGTCTTTGTAACTGCTTCCATGGGTATCAAAATTTTGGGTACATACATGGGTATCAAAATATTTTCTTCTTAGGGCCTTGGATATGTCTTTTGATTTTGGCCTGATATCTTATCACACCCATAGGGTTAAGACCAAACCAGACCAGGTGCATCTACTTTTTTATGAAAGGCTGGCCCACCCTAATGATTTCTAATAATTAATAAAAATAAACCTAAAGCCAAACCATTCTTTATGTGCAAACATTTCATGTTGGTTGTACTAAAAATAAATTGAGTTTATAAGGTATTGTGTATGTGTGTGTGTTCATATGTGTGTACATGTATGTACGTGTGTGTGTGTGTGTCTGTGCGTGTGTGTGCATCGATATACACGTGTCAATCACCAGACACTTGCTCTGTCTAGGCTGCCTCAGTAATAATTCATTAGTGTTCACTTTCTATTGTATTATTCAGACAAAGGTTAAAATTAAGAGACCTCTGCAAATTGAACGCTTCTGTTCCTCACTCAAAATTTTCCTTTTCAACTTTTTTGGAAAGGAAAGAAAAAGGTGCAGTGGTCTCTTAATGTTTTTCAGAGCTGTACATGTCTAGATCTAGAGCTGTCGAACGATTATATTTTTGTAGTTATTCGTGAAGACTCAAAATTTTAGAATGTGTTCAAATTTGGCCCTAAATACATACTTTTCGGTTTAAAAAGCCTGTGCATTATGCTAAAGACATTCTGTGTTTTACTGTGGATAGTGAATTACTTAAATATTAAATAAGTGAAGGAGCTGACTCTTTCCAAGACAGTCCATAAGACCCGGGTGTCACAGCCTTTAAATATCAGCCACCCAACACACCACACTAACTCCCTAGCATTTATTTGTAGCCAATGCAGATTTAAATAAAAGGTTGCTGGTCTCTAATCACATAGTTCAACAGCTTTACTGAAGGACCATTAGCTACAACCAAGTACTTGTGTCTTTATTAAAAGATTCCCAAATTCAACCAAATGCATATGATATTCTACTTGAATAATAGGCAAATGCATGTTAGGCTACGTGAATAGGCAAAAGTAGTCCAGGTGGTTAGAGATGTTTATCTACGAACTTTAATCACAGTAGATCTGTAATCAATGCTGAGCATGGAACTTGTTTGTTAATTCCACTTTCAGAATGTGTTATGGTGGAAATGTGACTGGTGATGACAATAGTGCTTAGCTTAGGCTAGCATAAACATTAAAGCGGGAGTTTTGTGTACGACTTCAGTCTCTATAGATTTCTTCAACATATTTCATGTTGCTTGTTAATTATAACTACAAAATGCAGAAAAATATCACAACCTATATTATTAGCACACATTTAATTTTTCAAGTATAACATGGACATTTGTGGTTTTGGGTGAATTAAACATTAGAAATCAAATGGATATATCCACATTACACATATTGTTACTTACTTAATAACACGTCGTTCCAAAATCTCCCATAGGTGTTTGATTGGGTTGAGATCTGGTGAGTGTGAAGGCCATAGCATACAGTGGGTATAGAAAAGAATCACCCCCCTGTAAAATAATCACATTTTGTTGCTTTGTAGCCTGAAATGAAGACAGACACAGTTTTTGTTTCATTCAGCTGTATTTACTCAGTGCAACTTATAACATCCAAGTGAAAGATATAAAACCAACATGTCAGAAAAAATAAATAAATAAAAAAACAATCACTGAGTTGGAAAAAGGATCACCCCCTTGTTTCAGTATTTTGTTGAACCACCTTTTGCTTTAATTACAGCCTTTAGTCTGTTGGGATATATCTCTACTAACTTTGCACATCTAGACGTTGCAATATTTGACCACTCTTCTTTGCAGAACTGCTCAAGTTCAGTTAAATTTGATGGTGACCGTTTGTGGACTGCTGTCTTCAAGTCATTCCACAGATTTTCAATGGGGTTTAAGTCTGGGCTCTGACTAGGCCATGCAAGGACATTCACCTTTTTCTCCTTCAACCACTGTGTGGTCAGTTTTGCTGTGTGCTTTGAGTCATTGTCATGTTGGAAGGTAAATCTTCTTCCCATTGACAACTTTCTGGCAGAGAGCAGCAGATTTTCCTCAAGAATTTGACAGTATTTTGCCCCATCCATTTTTCCTTCTATCCTGACAAGTGCTCCAGTCCCTGCTGCAGAGAAACAACCCCATAACATGATATTACCACCTCCATGCTTTACTGTAGGAATGGTGTTATTTGGATGGTGAGCTGTATTGGATTTTCGCCAGACATATCG
>JACXGI010010332.1:0-27892 GCA_016801175.1 Esox masquinongy
ATACACACACACACATGCTGTTCACACGCATGCACATCGACACAAATACACACATGCTGTTCACACAGACACACACAAATGCATGCTTATCGACACAAATACGAATACATACACATACTGTACAAACACAAGCATGTACGCACATCTGTACATCCCCTATAGATGTGACCACAGTGTTGAACTTAACAGGAAACTGAGCCCTGGCTATATTACTACTGAGTGAAAATTACTGGGAAAAATGCTAAAATACTATTCCTGAGTGTTGCTCCTGAGTGTTGCTCCTGAGTGTTGCTCCTGAGTGTTGCTCCTGAGTGTTGCTCCTGAGTGTTGCTCCTGAGTGTTGCTCCTGAGTGTTGCTCCTGAGTGTTGCTCCTGCTTGGTGTTCTTGCTTGGTGTTCTTGCTTGGTGTTCTTGCTTGGTGTTCTTGCTTGGTGTTCTTGCTTGGTGTTCCTGAGTGATGTTCCTGCTTGGTGTTCTTGCTTGGTGTTCTTGCTTGGTGTTCTTGCTTGGTGTTCCTGTGTGATGTTCTTGCTTGGTGTTCCTGAGGGGTGTTCCTGAGGGGTGTTCCTGGGGGGTGTTCCTGAGGGGTGTTCCTGAGTGGTGTTCTTGCTTGGTGTTCCTGTGTGGTGTTCCTGCTTGATGTTCCTGAGTGGTGTTCTGTGTGGTGTTCCTGCTTGATGTTCCTGAGTGGTCTTGATTGGTGATTCTGATTGGTGAACCCGAGTGGTGAACCCGAGTGGTGATGTTGGATTCTTTTCAGTGTTTTCTGAGCTAGTATAAGGCCTGCATTTTGCCCATATAGTGTGTTTAGTGTAGATATACTAAATATGTATGTTTCTTGACTAATTGTCCATCTGTCTTTTTCAGGAAGTGGGAAGCAATGTAGGTACACTTATTGGGAACTAAGAGGAAGATAATCTATCCTCCATTGAATCTGACACAGTGAGTGTGGACCTTGACCAGGTAACAGGGAGAGAGAACAAAGACAGAATGTACACAGCAAAACTGAAGCCCTCTGCAAACCACTGACTGACACAATGTCCTTTCTCAGTGAGGGAAGAGATAGTCAGAGAGCATCTGTCTGTCTCACTCACCATCAGTGAACATACCCGAGGTTTTCCATCAAACCCCAGCTGTTCCTGACACCAGCTTTGGCCTTGAGACCCTCATGAATGTGTGACTAGGTAGCCAGGAGAAGGGGGCCGAAGGAGCGGAGGTCCCACTCACACTGTGAAGATCCCAATACACCCAAGAGACTGACCATCACTTCAAGACCCAGCCATTACTGACCATTCATAACCACATAACCAGGTCTGGCCCTGAGAAAGCCAGTCCTGTGTGTGTGTGTGTGTATGTGTGTGTGTTTGTGTTAAAGCAGCCCATTGTGTGGAAGTGGGTGAGGTAGCTAGGAGGAGGGGGCAGCCGTTGTCTTCTTTGGCCGGATGCAGAACATCCTCGAGCAGAATTTAGACATGGCCACAGCTCTGCTGGCAGGGGAGAAGCTGAAGGAGCTGATCTTGCCCGGCTCCTCCCAGGATGAGAAGGGAGGCATGCTAGCCGGTCTCATGGTCCAGCTCAAACTGGAGCTACCATTTGACCGTGTCGTCACCATTGGCACTGTCATCATTCCCATCCTGCTTGTCACCCTCGTCTTTACAAGGAACTTTGCAGGTCAGTTGGCGATCCAGACGGTGTAGTAGGTAGTAATTTTAAATACTGAATTATCTTGTTGGGGTCCATTTAATCCCTGGAATAGTTTCAAAATTGAAATTTTGGCACTACAAGCTGTTCAAGCATGGGCAGCGCCACTGAGCCCATCTCCATGTTAAAAGTAGGCCACTTCAGCATAATATACTGGCTGATCTCTCCTGATGACCCGGTTGGTGTTATCACATGACCAATCCGGTCATCAGGATGGATGGGTGAATAACCAATGGTGCAATCAGGAGGGATAAGCCAATGTGTTGTCCCACCCCACAAGTTGTATGTCCCATCCATTTGATTATATAAAAATGGCAAATGCCTGTAATGGTAATGGCCATGCTGGAACATATATTCCCAGAGTAGTCCTCTCACCATCTCTATTACTAATGCAAAAACTCCCAGTAGTATTTTAACCCAGGTCTTGCAGATGACCACTAGAGGGGGCTGTGACAGTGCTGTGCTGCCAGTGAACACCAAACCAACACAGCAAGCTGGGAAGGAAACTTTTTGTGGTTATATGGAAAAACAACAACACATATAGCCTAGATCTCTTCCTATTTCACATTTTTTATCAGAGACAAACCGCCAACAGTGGAATTCAGAATTTCAAACATATTAGGACTCTTTTCCTGAATAGTTTTTTGGCACGTCTCCTTTAAGTGACTTAACCCCAAAGAGACATCTGGGACATTTAGGGTTAACTATGCAGTGTTTCTGGAGTTTGGTGTGATGAGAGATCAGTGCAGAGATCAGGCATGGGCTGAACTACACCGCTGAACGGAAATAGAGTAGAGAGAATTTGAGGGAGAAGAGGTTGACTCAATGCTGAGTCAGGCTATCTGCATAGCAACACCAACCAGCTGTGACCGAGCATTTCACTTTGTGTTGAGCGGGCATAAGTGGCATGGGACATGGTTGGGCCTGGGAGGCTGGGTGCCCATCTCAGCATTCTCAGCACTGCTTACCTCAAATGCCCAAAACGTGAGTGACCCACCATATCCAAGGCAAATGCCTTTTAATTTATGAAACACTAGGTGACAACCAGTAATGGCTGTGCAATGTGAAGTACTTTTTGTACCTCGGCAGTCGTCAGCCAAACTGCCTTGCTGCCACTGTGCTCAGCAGTTTACAGAGAAAGACTGGATGGAATTGATGTGCAGCTTAAAGAGGCAGTTCACCCAAAATACACAAGTTTCTACTTCAAGGCAAGACCCTAATCATCAATTAAGAAATTGGGAGGGAAAGATATTTACACAATATTTGAATGACATTGATGCCACATAGTCATGGTATCCTTATCCAAAAGTGTGCACATTGTGTGCCTTTTTTGTGCCACAAATGCTAAAATGTTAACTTTTGTAAACTGAAATAAAACTATACCAGGTGTTGAAGTCATACCTTGTATATAGACTGCTTACAGGGTAAAGGAACAACATGTAACATTGTCATTTGGGTGAAATACCCCTTTAAAATGTTGCTTTTTCCCAAACTTCCGTTGCAGATAGTTTTATACCTGACTCATCAGTATCACTTTCAGAGGAGCGAGGCAGTTCATTTTCTTCAAAAGATTAATGAAATAGAGAGCTCGTCTGACTCAACTGTATAAAATGTATCAAAAGTATTTTCCCCAGAAACATCTATAAAATGACTGTTCGAGGAAATTCAGAAATGTAATTCAACCAATGGTTTATTCATTTTCTCAAGGTAAATAACATTTTAAAAAGCGATAACGCTCAGCCATGATGTTATCTGACCAAGTTTCCATCTGTTCTGTCTCAGAGGAGTCGATCTACTGTTACACACCTCATAACTTCACCCGCGACCAGGCCCTGTACGCACGAGGCTACTGCTGGACAGAGCTGCGTGACGCTGTGCCCGGGGTGGAACCTGACCTACGACCTTCACTCTTTGAGCACAAGTTCTTACCCTATGCCCTGCTGGCTTTCGCCGGCATCATGTACATCCCTGCTTTGGGCTGGGAGTTCATGGCCTCCACAAGACTTACCTCAGAGCTCAACTTCCTGCTTCACGAGATCGACAACTGCTACCACCGGGCTGCTGAGGGCCGGGCTCCCAAGATCGAGAAGCAGATCCAGTCAAAAGGACCTGGTATCACAGAGAAAGAGAGACGAGAGATCATAGAAAACGCAGAGAAGGAGAAGAGCCCTGAGCAGAACCTGTTTGAGAAGTACCTGGAGCGGAGGGGCCAGAGCAACTTCCTTGCCAAGCTGTACTTGGCACGTCACCTGGCCATCATCTGCCTCAGCTCCATCCCCATCTCCTACTTGAGTGCCTACTGGCACCGGCAGCGCCAGAATGAGTTCAGCTGCGCCCTGGGGGAGCCGCCGGACTCCAGCAGCATCCCCGAACTGAGGCTCAGCGTCAACTGCAAGCTACCGGCCGTGCAGCTGCAGCGCATCATGGCCGCTGTGGACATCGCCCTGCTAAGCACCATGAACCTGGTCATCCTGGTCAACCTGCTGCACCTCTTTGTGGTGCGGAAGTCCAACTTTGTATTCGACAAACTGCACAAGGTGGGCATCAAGACACGGAGGCGCTGGCAGAAGTCGCAGTTCTGCGACATTAACATCCTGGCGATGTTCTGCAACGAGAACCGGGATCACATCAAGTCACTCAACCGCCTGGACTTTATCACCAACGAGAGTGACCTCATGTATGACAATGTGGTGAGGCAGCTTCTGGCTGCGTTGGCCCAGTCTAACCAAGATGTCACACCTACAGTGAGGGACTCGGGTATCCAGACCCTGGATCCCAATATGGACCCCTCTCTACTGGGGGTAGGAGAGCTGGGAGGGGAACCGCTAGTCATCAAACGACCGCGCAAGAAGATTAAGTGGATCCCCAGCTCTAACCCCTTGCCCCAACCCTTTAAGGTAGGACCCTGCGTACTAGTCCTCAGAGTTGCCTGCAACAAGTCTGTATATTTTGTCAACTTACTTTGGTTCTGGAAAAGCTATGTATTTGTTTAAAAGGGAATTACACCTAATGATTCTGTGTTATGACTAAACACCAATTACCCAAATTGAGACACCTGCTAAATAAATATAAGCTGTAATAGTTGTTCCCATCTACTGTGTTAAAAGGCAAGGCACCACTTATTGTAGAGTTGGTGTTCTCAGTGGACCAGAGCAATATAAGCAATACATGACAATTTATTGAGCACACCTGACGCAATAGATTGAAAAAAATTTAAGAAATCCGGCTGTGAGCAAAACATGGCACAGACCTTATTCAATCACAGCTACCTTAAGTAAACGGTTTAAACCATAATTAAGAATAATATATTACTGTTACAGGGATGTCTTACTTTTCTTGCAAATATCTAGTGTGTTGTGATTTCATCCTAACTTTTTTTTACTTTGGTGTAAACCTAAGGTAACCCTTAGTAATTCAAGGACTTAAATATTCAAATAAGTTCATAATCTCTTATTCTTGGGATCATCGTAGTAACTGTCCGTATCTGTCCATTGTGAAGGAACCTCTGACAATGACACGTTTAGAAAACAGTACTAAGCCTGAGAAGCCCAAACTTGTGAGGAGGAAAACCATGGCAGAGAACTATGTTGCTCCACTGAGCAAGAGCACACAGTACCCACCGTCTGCCAAAGGTACTGTACTGAGACCAATAACATTATGGTATAACATTAGAATAATGGAAAATAACAACGTTTATGGTTACTCAATTTTGCTATAATGCTCCTTTGGATATTTGACTGAATCAGCTTTTAACTTTGGTTTTGCGTAGAAAAGTGATAATGTGATGCTGCATAGAGTTGTGCAATGAAGTTATGCAATTTGAGTAGCATTTTGCTGTGGTGTCTTATCTCCCCGGACCGTATCTGTTGAATGCCAACTGCAGACTTGAGCGCCATGGAGAAAAAGCACAGTCGAAACTTTTCCCTGGATGTTCACCCATACATGCTGACCATCCGTAAGCCCAACAAGGTAGAGACTGTCAATGCAGAGCCTCTGCCCACAGACCACACCCTGGATGCTGTGTTCATCGAGGGCACACACACCATTGTCCATGTGTCTGCTTCCATCACAGGTAAGATGGCAGTGTCTCATCTCAGGACAGATCTGTCACCAGTGCAGCTAAGCCTTAGCCTTTATAGAGTATATACCCTCCAGTCTGACTGATTCCACAGGAATCTAATAGAATAATTAACTTAATGCAATGGTAAGGTTTATTTGTAATATGGAAGTTATTCATGACAACCATGGCATCTACATAGGCATAACTATGGTTGAAAGTATTTCCTGGTGAAGTCATGTGGTCAGGAAAAAAACCCTGGGACTGTGTAACGTTTTGTTTTTCTCTCTTTTTTTTAGAAAAGAAAGACAGCACCCCAGAGTCCACCAACACAGTCTTTTCCACAATCACAGTTCCCACCACCACCTATCTAAACGGTGCCAGTCCCAGCCCCAATCCACCCTTTCTGGCTGACCGCCACCTCACAGGGCCCCTAATAGAACAAGAGGAGCCTGAAGCAGTCCAGCCTGCGGTCTTCACCCGGATACCCTCCCACCAGCTGCTCAGTATGCACCAGCTGCTCAGCATGGAGGAAGAGGGGGCAGGGGGCCAGGGGGTCAGGCTGTCTGAGAGACCCGGGGGGGAGCTGATCGCTGCTGGGGAGTGCTGAAGAGGAGGCACGCACAACCCCCCCCCCCCCGACAAATATGTCGCACAATACAGCAACACATATATCAATCACCACGACGACCATGCCGCCAGAAGACACAGTCTGCCTATTACCAAGAGCCACCTTGTTGTTCACGAACACACTTGTGCTTTACGCACACCTCACTACGGGTCTAGTGAAGGGACCGAGCCAGAGTGCTGATGGTGAAGCTGAACTGGGATGTCTTGCTGGAGTGGTGGATATTTAACAAAGGAAGAATAAAAAAAGAATTATAGTTCTATTTATTCTGATCAACCCATAGCCACCTGACTCTCCGCACTTCATTTGTCCAGTGTGGCGAGTAGGGTTAGAAAATTACGGTAACTTACCCAAAATATACATTTTTCAGAAATCCTGGGCCTAGGACTCCAGTTGTCCTGCTTATTCCCTCCTGATTCCAGAAATCCTCTGACAAGGATTTCTGGAAAAACAGGGTATTTGGGGAAATTTCCTTAAATGTTTTTAACTTGGTGAGCAAGGAGACTTCCTTGAAATTCAATCTGGAACACTTAATTTTGTTGATCCCGCACAATTTAATGGAGAATTTCCTCATGTTTCTGAAAAGGTGCTCTTATTCAAAAAGCTAAGAAAGACAGAAGGGAGGGTGGAACAGAAATGCATACCATTTCAAGGTTTTTAATCACATTATGGAGGCACACTATCTAGACTTCCATAAATAATTATTTACCAACAGCTACATTATGAAAACATGTTTATAAAACATAGGCTTATTATCCTTCTATCCAAGTTTACTGAAAGACAATGCAGTACCCTTTTTAAAATTTGCACTGCAGTATATGCAAACGATCATATGTTTGTGGCAATAATAGTCTGTATATGCTCACAAGATATACCACATTTTACAGTAAATAATTTACTGATTGTAGCCCTATCTCGGTTCTTGTATTGCTGCCATAGATATGGATAGAGGACTCAAGTATCTAACACATTCTAGCATGGACATCATCGCTGAGGGCTTCCAGCATTTTAAAGTAAATATCTGGTTGGAACTTATAATCGGTTTAGGAAGAATCACATGACATCTACCCTGTCATCTGGAACGATCGACCAAGGAATTGTACTTGTAAAGAAGAACACCTACTACTTCAAAAGGGAGATTGCCTCAAAGAAGCCGTAATGGGACTGATATAGAGATTATACCTATATTCAACTCGGTGTACTTCACATAAATATTCCTTAATTTATTGAGTGTTATTTGACCACACAGAAGAAAGAGGAGGCATAGTAGGAACATCTACCTTAAAGATGGTGCTCTTTAACAGGATTTGAGATGACTTCCTACTTACCCATGGTTAAACAGATTGATCCAAATGATGTTTACGTCTCTGCATGCATTTTGAAGGAAGTTGAAGGTATAGCATATTGTTACCTTAGCACACTTGATGTAAATTGGCTGGTAGGAGCCAGTTCCTCCACAGGATAATAAACCTTCTGTATAGTAATACAAAGCCATGCATAGTAATCAAAATTTAATAAGTTTGTTAATGTTACTTATCATAACAGATTGTGTCAAACTTTCTTTGCCCGGTGGTGCATAGAGATACATAGAGAGGATAATTTAAAAATGTCTTCTGATTCTGGGTAAGTAGGAAATTATCTACAATCACAGGACTTTGGCAATGGATGAACTAGTGGATAACAATTATATTTATCTGTGTCCGGTATAAAGGAAGTTAGTGGTAGTTTCAACCTAACTAGTGTTGCTTATGCCTGGAGTCGGCCCTGATTGGAAGTCTAGTTCTTTGTTCAATTACGACAGTCCAAACAAGTTAACTAGTTGCAAGAAATGTAATCGACTTGCCACAGTTCCCTCAGCTTGTCATTTTCACTGAAGTGAAGCTCTAGCAAAGGCTGTTATCCAGGAGCATTGTGGACAATTAAGCAAGGGTAGAGAGCACCGCAACTTTAACCATTAAAATCAGAAAGTCTTAAGGAAAAATCATGCACCACTGTTGCAAATTTGGCCCTAATATTCAGTCCTGCAGTTATGTGTTCCCCATTTCCCTTTCAGACAATGGTGGAAGAATGGTTATAAGTTTACTTTAAAAGTTGCATTCAAAACTGACATCAAGGTGCTGCTGCAGACAGTTGATTTCTGTCTGTGTCACACAAGACACGAACTGGTGATCCTCTTCATGGAAATACGTGACTGCCTTCCTTGACAATGTTCCAACCATTTCAACTTTACGTAAAATACCAATTGGATAGAGTCGCCTGTGATATTTCAAGCTAGCTGTGAATTGAGCTCCTAATGCACTCTTAACTCTGTTACATATTCATGAGAATGATGGACTAATATCTGCCAAACAATGACCTCTTAGAAAAGAAATTTACAAGAATCCGTAGAGTCAAATTTGTCAGTCTGAATGTTGAATTTGTTTGATATAGGGTGTTTGAAAATTAGCTTAGCTGTAATTTAGATGAGGGAGCCCTTTATTTCTAAACCACAAACAAATCTGGTTTTGGAAAATTTGTTTCTAACTCCTCAGTGTTGGACTGTTTGGAGTCTGGAAAAATTTTACTGATAGTGTTTTTACACTTATAGCCCCTTAATATTTTGATGTTGGGATTACTGTGTTGATACATTTTCTAACTAGCTAGCAATTGAAGTAAAACTTTTGCTAGCCAGCCAGAGCCTGACAAATTGCTGCAGTGCGTGTTTTATAATTGAACAGTCTCAACAGACAACAGCTCTAACGCAGTTACACTTCCAGGTGTTGCAACTGTTGCCGGGTAACGTTTGATCCGATTGAATTTTGTCCTCAAACTGGAATATCCACAAAACATGCCCCATTGTCTGATATTCATGACCACGATATGTCTGTAAGTTTTGAAGTATGTCTGCGAGATAAAAGAAAGCTCAGGAAAATATCAGGAACCCTCACAATGCAATATTTCTGCTTATCTTCTACAGTATGTAGCAGTCCATCACTCAAGCACATAAAGTTAAAGTCCCCGTGCAGTCTTTGCTATTTGATTTTTAAATAATCACTGTACTGTAGTCCTAAGAAATAAATGTGTGTTTATATAATGATAACAACAATGTTATTGGTGTTAGGAAACATTTGATGATATATACACACTGCTCCTATTAGCTGACATGATGGTCTAGAGTCCTACCCTTTACCCAGAACGGTCATTGGTCTATTGTAATCAGATCAGATTGTGTAATCACAATATTGGTCCAAAACTCTCTCTCTCATCTTAATAGACGAAAGTTCTAAAACTCACCTGTGATACGATCTGTATATCAATGGTGCGATTTAAAAGGGTTTCTCTCACAACACTAGTGCACTTTAGGTGAGGTTAGCCAATCCTTCTTCCAGTGAATTCATAGAATAGAAATTGTTGCGCAAACGAAATACCACTTTCAAAATCATGTTGTAAATACAGTATGTTATTGTGTAAAATAAATGTTAAAATCTCCTTTCTACAAATGTGTCCCAAACCCTACCACCTCTCAACATCAGCGCAAGTGAATGTGTTGGTGATGACCTAGGCAAGGGAATTGTCGTTACCTGCCCGATTACTGTGATAGTTACTCTGAACTGACAAGGTGTCAAGGTGCAATGGTCTGTACCTGGTCTCAGTCTGGGAGCCTGCTGGAGACATTGCAGTACTCCCCAGCTTCCCAAGTTATGAAGAATTTCAATGAGACCCTACAGTCGATATATTCAAAACATTGGGCACAAAATAATGTACAGCATACGAATGCTTTGCTCTTGACTGTCAAGCTTTACACCATATGCTCGTCTTGCCCTGTGCCAACACATTGACAGCAGCGACATCACCCGATCTCCAACGCCACGTCAACAAAACTCACACAACGTGCTATCACATTACTCACCAAAGACAATGTCCCCTGAAATAAACACATTAGAAATAGAGTAGGCTACAGTAGCTAGTTGTTATTAGGATATAAAGCACCGGGTAGGATGCAGTAAACAAGGGGATATGTGCAACAACCAACATCAACTACAGACAGACAGTATGTCTGTGGTACTGTAGTCTGGTGCAGTCTAGACTGGACAAACCAATCTGCAACAAGCAGGTATTATAAATGAACACACTAAGAGGATTCTACATTGTATTCATATTTTGTAATACAAATATCTTACTGTATGAAGCGGCCATATTATGTGCAATGATAAGGAAATGTAATGTTACTACTATTTCACTGGTATGTAGCCTTGACAATTGCATGTCAGTTTGGGATGATCTATGGTTGACTTACCAATGGGGAAAATGTGTTGGGATATTCACAGTCTAAAATGCAGTAAATTGATGGTTTGAAAAACTACCTGTCAATTTACTAATAACAAAAAACATGAAGTTAATGACATGTGGTTGGCACACTATCCCCTTGATGTTCTCAGCACAAAAATGCATCCTCATATGCCCTTGTGACATGGGGCACAGTGCTCCTCCTCATGCATAATTTCTTCTGGGTTGGGGACATCTCATTCAGAAATAAACTCCCCGTGAAGGCCCTGTCTAGGTAGTCCTACATTCCCTTGGTCACAGATCTAGCTGCAGGGTATGCAACCTGAAGTCCTAGTCACAGTAAAACAAAGAAAAGACGTATTAACTGACTTTAAATCAGTGCACTGATCCCACACCTTCTTGGTGGGTGCTGTTTCTGTGCTGGTGATGATGTCAAAAGTTATCAATATCTGTAGGATTACAATGAGTCGTTTTGTTAAAATAAAAGTTGAACAATATTTATTTTTATGCATGTTTCTGTAATTAATGTATATCAATATTATTATGTCCTTTACTTTATGGAACAAACATTTGGAAAACTACATGTCCCTAATACCACTACGAACTACAAGTACCAGAAGGCAAAAATAAGATAGACGTTTCATCTTCGAAGTGCAGGTGAGAGCACACAGGTTGGCTAACATTAGCGAGCTAGTTTTAGTTTTCTATGTATTCTGTTTACGCAACTAGCAGTACCGGAAACATTGTAAACTGTAGTAGACGTGTGTTATTTTTATTAGGAAATGATATACACTTGTGTGTGAAGCATTAAGTAAGCATGTAACCTATTGTTCAACTGGGGAAGCTAGCTAGCTTGTCTAACTTGCTAACGCTTCAGTTGCTACGTTAGATCCCCAAATGATGAGTAACATTTAGCTACGTAGCTAACTGATACTTTGGGGTAAAGGAACGTTACTGAAGCTCTGCGTTTCATTCTTCGTCACTAGAAGCACGTTAACATAAGTTTGATAGCTTCAGCCTAGTATGTCGTATTAATATGTGGCTAGTTAGCCAACAAAATATGTAGCTAGCTGTGTCAACACTGACAGAAAATGATGTAATAGTGTGGCAGATACACGCCGTTTCGTTGCAAGAGTTGAGCGGTGATGATTGAGTTGTAAAAAAGAAGGCTCCACAAAACATGCTTATTATAGTCGTCTATAAGTTGACTCAGTTGCCCTGCTTCACTTTACTTACCTGTGACTGATGACTGAGTTTCAACTTACAAATATGTGGCCATACAATTACTCTAACTAGAAAGTAATGATAATATTAGGTTGGTGATGTTAGCTAGCACACTTCAGTACATCCATCCGGCTAAAAAAACATCACACATTAGGGAACTGACCGGTGACCGCTGTCAGTCATATCACAGCCGACAGCATTGCAGATGAAAGTAATCTTGGCCGACATGCATACTGCTGATGGATTTGAGGACATGCATGTGACTTGACTCTTTCCTCCCGTTTTGTTTTTAATTTCAATAAGGAAGTGGATACATCACTACTGTTTTTTTCTCTGCTCTCAAAGTTTGAACCATGAACCAAGACTCAGAGGTAAGTTTTGGGCCAGAGGGACACGTCACAGTATAATGCCATGACAAAACCACACAAAGTGCAGCTTTTATCTCTTATGGCCCATGCATATGGAATTTTAAACATGTCAAAACTCTGTGAAACTTGTCACAAAATTTGTGGTGGTATATCGAGGGCCGTGGTCGCAAGTCTGATGTTCAAATCTGTAATTACATTTTGCAAGTTTGTACATTTTAGTTCGTGCTTGCATTTTGAGAAGTTTGTACAATGAAGTTTGAACACATTTTACAAACTCGCAATTCTTTAACCAAACCTTTGTATTAAACTCGAACAGCTAGCATATTTTATTTTCAGATTCATAATAAGAGCATTTACCGCGACGAATTTCTTGCTGTGATGCTAAAATGCACGCGCGGATCATTCTTTGGGCGCTCTCGAACTTCTGACATGTTTACTACGTGTAGAAGTTCTGTATTTCGAGGTTGGTAGAGAGGTAAGTGGAAGCCCATTCCGCATGCAAGAGAATGGTGGTTCTTCTACTCTTGACCAATCAGTAACATTTGCATTTCTACAACCAATTCCATTGGTCGGATAAGTCCATCACTCTAATGGAACGACCCTTTCCCTGAAGGCGAGTAGTTCTCCGCTATTGTGGAAAGTTTAATTATCTACACTGCACTAATGTGAGCTGTTATTTTCAGACCGAGCTGAGTAAATAAATGATCAAAAATACTTACTCATGTCATATATTTTGCTAAAATATTTGCCTTGTTGTGTTTTATTCTTGCACGTTGCGTATTTAAAAGCAGCAACGATTGCCTAAGCAAACATCTACTACCAAAAATGTTTTGTACAAGCACATAGCAAATCTTATGCACAATGCACTTGTTGGTAATGTGAAATTCTGCGTATTTAACTACTTAAACCCAGCTTCGCTGTTGGGGTGTTATTTTGACATTCATCCACCAGGTGGCGTGGGCTCATGTTAGCACTGCCATCGAATGTTGTTAATGCTCTATGCTTGTACAAAAACATTTTTGGTAGGCCTAATAGATGTTTGCTTAGGCGGAGAACCTCTCATCTTCTGGAAATAGGGTATTTCCATTAGATTGATGGACTTATGCGACCAATGGTATTGGTTGTAGAAATGCGAATGTAACTGATTGTGGTGGTAAATGCTCTTATTATAAATCTGAAAATATAATATGCTTGCTGTTGGAGTTCAATTTCTACAAATGTTTGGTTACAGAATTGCGAGTTTGTTAAATGTGTTCAGACTTCATTGTACAAGCCTCTAAAATATTCCTTGCAAGCATGAACTAAATATACAAACTTGCAAAGGTAAGCTTGCAAGCATTTACCTAAATGTACCAGCAAAATGTAATTACAGATTTGAGCATCAGATTTGTGACCACGGCCATCAATGTACCACCACAAATTTTGTGACACAAGTTTCACTGAGTTTTGCCATGTTTGTTTAATATTCCATACATGCAGCCTTAAGCTTTTAAGAAAAGCTCTGTAAGACTCATACAAAAATGAAAAGATTCATCAAAAATGAATAGATTTTATCCTGCTCCAGTTTTTAATGTAATTCGCCAACAGTCCACCGTTCTAGAACATTGTTTTAAACTCTGATAGATGCTCAATAATCAATGTTGTAGTGTGTCTACTTAAACCCTTGCCTTTTACACTTGTGAACTTCCCTTATCTAACTTGGACTACTGATGCTTTTTGTCTCCTGTAACGTTAGGATGGGTTGGCAGGTCCCTCTGACGATGCTTGTGACGATGCTTGTGACGATGATTCGCTGCCTAGCCGTCCTCCTGGACTCTGTGAGTGCCTCGGTTACCTAAAATCTACTTTTTCTGCATCGGTCTTGTCAACAGAAGCGTATATCGTTTATCAAGGGAAACCGTCCTTTGCTCTAAATCTGCTATACATTTTTTTTTTATGTTTGAGTGAAGTGTTCCCGCAGTTGTTTTATTTTCACGTTTTTTTTATAGTTGTTTGTTAGGCTCAAACATGAACCGTTGCACACTGTCTTTTCCCAGCAATAATTTATGGCTACCAGAACTATTTTGTTTTTTTGTTGCTTTCTTCCTCTTTTACTCTCTATTCTTCTCACACTCTCTGTTCCGCTGTTTGTTTTTCTTCCTTGTGCCCTTCACGTCTCACTGGCTGGTTCTTCCCTAGCGGACTCTGAGGCAGTGGAGCTTTTTTGGCAGGTGCGTGCCCAGCGGCGCCAGTCCTCCCCAGAACTCCCTGAGACAGTCACCCGACTGACAGCTTCCGATGGCAGCCTACTGTACCTGGTGGGCACTGCCCACTTCAGTGACAGCAGCAAGAAGGATGTGGCCACGGTAAGGAAGTTGTCTTCTGTGTCTAAATGATGGCCCCCCCGAGGTGAACACTACCATTCAAGAGTTTGGGGTCACTTAGAAATTTCCTTGCTTTGAAAGAAAATTTTGTCCATTAAAATTACATCAAATTGATCAGAAATGCAGTGTAGACATTGTTAAATGTTGTAAGCGACTATTGTAGCTGGAAACGGCAAATTTTCAATGGATTATCTACATAGGTGTACAAAGGCCCGTTATCAGCAACCATCACTCCTGTGTTCCAATGGCATGTTGTTTGCTAATCCATGTTTATCATTTTAAAAAGCTATGTGAAAATCCTTCTACAATTATGTTAGCACTTCTGAAAACTGTTGTGCTGATTAAAGAAGCAATAAAACTGGCCTTTAGACTAGTTGAGTGTCTGGAGCATCAGCATTTGTGGGTTCGATAACAGGCTCAAAATGGCCAGAAACAAAGAACAATTTCTTCTGAAACTCATCAGTCTATTCTTCACAGAACAGTGTAAACTGACGCTTACCAGAATAGAAAGAGAAGTGGGAGGACAAATATATTAGTGTCTAGTTTAAGAAACAGACACCTCACAGGTCCTCAACTGGCAGCTTCATTAAATAGTACCCACAAAACACCAGTCTCACGTCAACAGTGAAGAGGTGACTCCGGGATGCTGGCCTTCCAGGCAGAGTTGCCGTGAAAAAGCCATATCTAAGACCTCCCAATAAATAGAAAAGATTTAGATGGGCAAAAGAACACAGACACAGGATAGAGGAAGACTGGAAAAAAGTGTTATAGACAGATTAATCTACAGTAAGTTTCAGATGTTCGGATCACAATGAAGAACATTCGTAAGATGCAGACCAAATGAAAGGATGCTGGAGGAGAGCTTGATGCCATCTGTCATGCATGGTGGAGGAAATGTGATGGTCTCGGGGTGCTTTGGTGGGGGTAAAGGATGCTGGAGGAGAGCTTGATGCCATCTGTCATGCATGGTGGAGGCAATGTGATGGTCTCGGGGTGCTTTGGTGGGGGTAAAGGATGCTGGAAGAGAGCTTGATGCCATCTGTCATGCATGGTGGAGGCAATGTGATGGTCTCGGGGTGCTTTGGTGGGGGTAAAGTGGGAGATTTGTACAGAGTGAAAGGGATCTTGAAGAAGGAAGGCTATCACTCCATTTTGCAACGCCATGGTATACCCTGTGGATTGCGCTTGATTGGAGCCAATTTCCTCCTACAACAGGCCAATGACCCAAAGCACAGCTCCAAACTATGCAACTATTTGGGGAAGAAGCAGTCAGCTGGTATTCTGTCTATAATGGAGTGACCAGCACAGTCACCGGATCTCAACCCTACTGAGCTGTTGTGGGAGCAGCTCCACTGTATGGTACGTAAGAAGTGCCCATCATGCCAATCCAACTTGTGGGTGGTGCTTCAGGAAGCATTGGGTGAAATCTCTTCGGATTACCTCAACGAATTGACAACTAGAATGCCAAAGATCTGCAAGGCTGTAATTGCTGCAAATGGAGGATTCTTTGACGAAAGCAAAGTTTGAAGGACACACTTATTATATCAGTTGAAAATCATTTTCTAACCTTGTCAATTACTATATTTACTATTCATTTTTCTATAATTCCTATGCAACCTCATTTCATGTATGTTTTCATGGGATTGCAAGGACATTTCTAAGTGACCTCTGGGAATGGGGAGTGGATGTTTTCCTTTTCGAAGTATTTGACAGAACTGTGAGGGGAGATAATTAGACTGAGGAGGGATGAAAAGGATGCTGAGTTACCTACAGTCAGGTGAAATCCATTCCCTCTGATTACCCTTACAGCTCTTTTTGTCCTTGTTCCCCCTCTCTCTCCTCCCCACTCTCCCATGTCTGCCTTGTTTGCCCCATCCCTCCCCCACATTTCCCTCCCTCAGACGATTCGTGCCGTTCAGCCAGATGTGGTGGTGGTGGAGCTGTGTCAATACAGGGTATCCATGCTGAAGATGGATGAGAAGACGCTGCTAAAGGAGGCCAAGGAAATCAACCTGGATAAAGTCAGGCAGGCTATCAAACAGGTACGGCTATGGGGAATAGGGAACAGGGAGGGTTGAGTTGGTGCTTTTCATAAAGTCATGTAGAGTCATTATAGAATGATTTTTATTGTTTTCATATCTATTTATTGTTATTACAGAGTTTGGCCACTAAAAATGTTGCCAAAAGTATTTACACGAGGGACCAGTTTTCAAACGTTTCACACCTAGACAACGTCTGTCAGCTGGAAGAGTACATAGAACATAGAAATTCAATTTATAGAAGATTCACTATTCAAGCCAATATCAGATTTGTCTGTTCTGGTCTTTTTATTTCTCAATATTCAATCTTATCCATTCCTATCCAAAAAAAAAGAGTTTCCAGACAATGTGACATCAAGCTCTACAGGGATAGTCTGTGTTCCTGAGACACTGAGCTGTATTTACCATGTAGACCGTATGTGTGATGTGTAATAGGAGTGTCGCGATACACCGGTATTGACAATAACCGTGATATTTAAAAAATGAAATATTGATATCATGTTAATAATACACATATGATAATATTGTATTCACTAGGCGAAACTGAAGTTCTATTTTTCCAAAAACCCCTCTCGGTTTTTCAATACCACTTATAGACAAACGAAGGAGACGGGACCTATGCACTGGCGTTGAAATCAACTCGTTAGCCCCACTAGAACACCCGGGAGAGATCTTCAAAGATGCGCCGTTTTTTGCCTATTCACATGGAAACGTTGTATTTTTCCAAAAACTCCTCTCGGTTTTTCCATGGCTTATTCATGGACAAGCGATGTGTGTGCTTAAACTACGAGTCTGGACCTATACACTAGTGTTTGAATTAACGCCTTTTCATAGCCTCTTCACTAGGCGAAAATGTTTTGTATATTTCCAAAAACTCCTTTCGGTGTTAGGCCTTGTGGATCTTTTGTTTATCAGTTCATCTGGTTTCCTTTTCACTATCCATTAAGTGTAATTGTTCTTTTTGTACGCTTTAATTTTTTTATTTGTACAGTTATGGTTACAGACTATCTCCACCTCCATACACTCGTATTTTGAGTGTAATTCATTTGCCAAAAAAGAGGGGAAAAAAACACGTTAAACAAAGTTGAAGATAAATTTGAATGATAGCATTTTTTTTCCTTCAGATTTTCTATAGATACCACGATAATATCGTTACCGTGAATTCTTTTGGCCATGATAATCGTATAGTGAAAATCTGATATAGTGACAGCCCTTGTGTAACACGTGCTAATCACATACCAAAATGCCTTTGATAGGCACTCTAGAGTCAGAAGTGTACCTTAACACACTGTGTCTTTCCCCACCCATCTGTCCACATTCTCTCTGTTCTGTCCATCCAGAATGGAGTGATGTCGGGCCTGATGCAAATCCTGCTGCTTAAAGTGTCAGCCCACATCACGGAGCAGTTGGGCATGGCTCCTGGAGGGGAGTTCAGAGAGGCCTTCAAAGAGGTGATGCACACAGGACACAGCTGTCTCCCTGCTCTTTCACACTCACTCGCATGACTACTCTTGATCAGGGTCACATTTGTTCTCACTAAAATGCAAGGTGTCAGGTGTGGTTTACGGACGTATTGTGTAATACCCAACCAATGTTCTCATTTTACGCATTTTCACCCCCTCTCACCTGTGACCAAATGTGTGCATCAGAGCTATGTGTAAAGACCTTCCTTCTCTCCATCCAGGCGGGCAAGGTGCCCTTCTGCAAGTTCCACCTGGGGGACCGGCCCATCCCCGTGACATTCAAACGGGCCATTGCTGCTCTGAGTCTGTGGCAGAAAGCCCGGCTGGCCTGGGGCCTTTGCTTCCTGTCAGACCCCATCAGGTAGAGCCTTTTAAGACCACTTCGTTACTAGTTTGGTGTAGCAGCATTCTTTTATCTGATTTATTTGGTTTAGGTTTAAGCTCTCAAAGCAAACATTAAAAAAAAAGAAAGAAAACCATCTAAATTGCTAAGTCCACAACTGGGCATAAATCCACATCAAGAGTACTTTTCATGTCTGGGAAAAATAAGATCCATTTTTGGTTTTGGATGTAGTTACCCTTTACCACTTGGAATGCTAGAATGTCTGATCTCTGCATGAGGCTGTTTAGCAATGTTTCTGTAGCACGTGTCGTTGTAGAATCTGCAAAACAAATACCCACTGGTTAGAGGTAAATATTCTGCCAGGTAAGCATTTTGACATAAATATATAATGTATTTATTGAACAACATGTTAATATCACAGACCCTGTTAAAAAACAAATTCACAATGCTAACTTCAAGGATATTCCTAATTTAAGACCAACTTGTGGAAATTAGCTGAATTACAGCAACACTAGTTTGCATTCAAACCAACTGTCCCTTTACAGTGCACTCACTACACTCATTTTCAGTTGACCAACTTTCTCAGGTGAACTAAAATTTAGTACACTGAATGTTAGCAATGCAACCAAGAAATAACTGTTTGCGTGTTGTGTTCACGTGTCTTAGTGAAGTTAGTGGTGAGGCAGTGTGCAGCTTTTGACCAATGGAAATTCTGCATTATGCAGGTGAAATACATTTGTGAAACACTATCATTCCACTATTACTTCATATATCACATATATTTGCTGATATTACAATAAAAAAATTCTACAGAATCACCCTTTATAAAAACAGTCAATACAATCTAACTCAGATACTATAGCGGTCCTACCAACATAACCGTGTCTAGCAAGCAAACAAACTAAACTCCCCCTTAAAATATAATGGATTTTTTAAGGCCTAGATTTATATATGTAGGGGACTGAATATTTGTTAACATTTTAGGCCTGCAGTGTATGTACTTCCAGACCAAGGCAAAAATGCACTGAATGCTAGCTACCTAACATGATTACAAACTCACTATTACAGAACTCAAAATGAGGGTGTTTGGAGAAACCTTTGAAACTTTATTTGGCCAACTTACATTTCTGGGGGGAGTAATCAGCTTGTCAGTGCTTTTTCCCTTTTTCTGGGAAGATGTGCCCTTTCCCACAAGCAAGTAAAGTAGGGTATTCACAGCAGTGAGCAGAGGCTTGCTCATAACAGATGATACCAAAGTACTGATAATTCATTTGGGGACATGGTTAAACACAGCGGGCAGAATGTTGTTGTGCTACCGTTCATGTAATATGCTCTTTATCGTTGTGTGTTAGTAAGGAAGATGTGGAAAAATGCAAACAGAAGGACCTGCTGGAACAGACCATGCTGGAGATGATCGGCGAGTTCCCCGCTCTCCACCAGACCATCGTAGCGGAGCGAGACATCTACCTCACGCACACGCTCCGCCAGGCCGCGCGTTGTGTGGAGGTGTCCCCCAATGCTCAGAGTGAGTAGCACGTCTGCTTGTTTTACTGCTCTTCTGTGGGTAGTCCACGTCAGACCTGAGAGATACTACTTTGAGTATTTTAATAACCTTCATATACAGCTCCGGGAAAAAATTAAGAGACCACTGCACCTTTTTTTTCCCTTTCCAAAAAAGTTGAAAAGGAAGGTTTTGAGTGAGCAACAGAAGCGTTCAATTTGCAGTGGTCTCTTAATTTTAACTCTTCTGTTCCTCACTCAAAACCTTCCTTTTTAACTTTTTTGGAAAGGAAAGAAAAAAGGTGCAGTGGTCTCTTAATTTTTTCCCGGAGCCGTATTTTCAAGTAAGTATTTAGCTTTTTTTTTTTTTTTTAGGATAAAAATTCTGCTTGCTCAACCAGGCAGTATTTGCCATAAAATACCCACTGGAGGAGATTGCAGGTATCTCCTCTAGCCACTGGAGGAGATTGCAGGTATCTCCTCTAGCCACTGGAGGAGATTGCAGGTACACTCGACCTACTACGAGTAATCATCAGAGCGAGATGAGGCAAGGCAACCCTGCCCATCATCCACCCTTGTCTGCGCTGAGCCAATTTACACCACCCTCTGTGTGACCCCTAGGCACTGTCAGTACGCCATGACAGGATGAGTCAACCTCCTGGCTTCAATGACACGGCTACACTGCGAGGCAGTGACTCAGACCACTGCGCCACTCGGGCTGCCGTAGTTTTTTGTCAGGGGGGCGAAGTAAACAAACTCCTGCTCTGACACAATTACTCCAGTGGATCTCGGGGTTCTGCACACACTGCCAGTGAGGTTAACCTCAGACCTCCTAATTTGCGGAATGTGGACTGTTATAAAACAATGGGTGTTAGGGACTCAGGGTTTCATTTCAGGCGGATGTGTTCTATCTGTGTTGTGTGACAGAAGTGCCTGCGGTGGTGGTGGGAGTTGTGGGGATGGGTCATGTCCCTGGCATCGAGAGAAACTGGGAGAAGGAGCTCAACATTCAGGACATCATGAGGTGCGTGTGTAAGACAGTTGGTCTTATACAGTTGTGCTCAAAAGTTTGCATACCCTTGGAGAATTGGTAATATATGTACCATTTGTCAAGAAAACATGTGTGAGCAGGCAGAACACATGTCTTTTATTTCTTATGGGATTCACATTCAACTGTAGGTCATAACAGAATGGCACAATCATAAAACAAAACATGGGAACAAAGAAAAAAACGAACTGACCCCTGTTCAAAAGCCTGCATACCCTTAGTTCTAAATACTGTGTATTGTCCCCTTCTCATCAATGACAGCGTGCAGTCTTTTGTAATAGTTGTCTATGAGGCCCAAATTTTTGTAGGTGGTATAGATGCCCATTCGTCTTGGCAAAATGCCTCCAGGTCATGCAAAGTCTTTGGTCGTCTTGCATGAACCGCACGTTTGAGATCTCCCCAGAGTGGCTCGATGATATTCAGGAGACAGGAGACTGTGATGGTCACTCCAGAACCTTCACCTTTTTCTGCTGTAACCACTGGAGGGTCAACTTGGCCTTGTGCTTAGGGTCATTGTCATGCTGGGAAGTCCAAGAGCGTCCCATGTGCAGCTTTCGCGCAGAAGAATGCAAATTGTCTGCCAGTTTTTTCTGATAACATGCTGCATTCATCTTGCCATCAATTTTCACAAGATTCCCTGTGCCTTTACAGCTCACACACCCCCAAAACATCAGTGAGCCACCAACATGCTTCACAGTGGGGATGGTATTCTTTTCACTATGGGCCTTGCTGACCCCTCTCCAAACATAGCGCTTATGGTTGACCATAAAGCTCTATTTTGGTCTCGTCACTCCAATTTACAGTGTGCCAGAAGCTGTGAGGCGTGTCAAGGTGTTGTCGGGCATATTGTAACTGGGCTTATTTGTGGCATTGGTGCAGTAAAGGCTTCTTTCTGGCCACTCGGCCATGCAGCTGATTTTTGTTCAAGTATCATCATATTGTGCTCCTTGAAACAACCACACCGTCTTTTTCCAGAGCAGCCTCATTTCTCCTGAGGTTACCTCTGGGTTTTCTTTGTATCCCGAACAATTCTTCTGGCAGTTTTGGCTGAAATCTTTCTTGGACTACCTGACCTTGGCTTGGTATCAAGAGATCCACAATTTTCCACTTCTTAAGTGATTGAACAGTACTGACTGGCATGTGCAAGGCTTTGGATATCTTTGTATATCCTTTTCCATCTTTATAAAGTTCCATTACCTTGTTACGCTGGTCTTTTGACAGTTCTTTTCTGCTCCCTATGGCTCGGTATCTTGCCTGCTCAGTGCATCCACGTGAGACCTAACAAACTCATTGACTATTCATTAGGGGTGTAACGGTACACAAAAGTCACGGTTTGGTTCGTACCGTAAATTTTAAGTCACGTTCGGTACGATTTCGGTACAGTGGAAAAAGACATGCAAAACATAACATTTATTTTAATTTATTATAAAGTTATAAACTTTGCCCATTGCCACTGTCGTTAAAGCATGCACTAGGTAGGATTTTTTTAGTAAAAAAAACAATAACATTTTGCAATTACCGGTCAAAAAGCGGTTCAACACCAATGTCCGATAGAGAATGACGTTCCGAATAATAATATGAAAAATAGAATTACCTGTTCCAAAAAAGCGCTAACTCGGAGTTCGAAATTATTCTTTGTCTTGTTAACGTTTGCTTTGGGTTCCTGGTTGCTAGCTATAGAGAGCTAGTCTATCTGGGGATGTCTATCTGCTTTTTGGTCTTTCACTTGATTTGCTCACCGCTTGTGGGTGTGTACACTTTATAAATTCCGGAAGTTCACGTTTACTAGCTCCTGTAGCTAGCTAGTACAGCTACATAGTAGTAGTATGATGTCAATCCACACAGGTAGGATACCCGGTAATTAGGGTAATGAAAATTGGAATTACTCTATTTATAGGAGATACAACAGCTGCTGTAGCTACAAGTGTCGTAGGAGCTGGCTATGTAGCTAATGTTTGTGTATTTGACGACGACTTAGCTTTATAATACCAAATGAAATGTCTTCCCGCTTATTAGTAGTATTCCCAACCAATGACACGAATGATTACATTTTAGTCCATTTTGCTATAGGAAAGGTACAGTAAGAACTGTTGTAAAGGGAACCAGCGGATAAGTGTTCCAGACATTCCTTTTCTGATTGACTGTTGGCCACCGCGGCAAGCGAAGTTACATGTTCTAGACTACTTCAGTTGCTAAGTTACGGCTCCAAGATCTGTCTCTGGGGGGGACACTCGTTCAGAATGTTAGTTTCGCACACAAAAAAGTAACGTGTGTGGTTAAAACTAGACTATATTCATTCGGATCACAACGCGTACCGAACTGTACGGTACGGATACGTGTACCGTTACACCACTACTGTTTATACACAGACATTTATTGCATTTTAAAAAGCCACAGGTGTGGGGAATTCACCTTTAATTGCCATTTTCACCTGTGTGTGTCAACTTGTGTGTCTGTAACAAGGCCAAACATCCAAGGGTATGCACACTTTTGATCAGGGCCATTTGGGTGATTGCGTGATCAGTCATATTTTCTAAATCAATGCCAAAATTTCACAATTTCTGCCAGGGTATGCAAACTTATGAGCACAACTGTATGATTGCTTGAATCGGGTTACAAGCCTTTGACAATTCCCTGATATTCTCTCTGTTTGAAACAGTGTGTGACCTCAATGTAGCAACAAGTGAACTCCAATGCCCCTGACCAGAACTACTGTTCTATTAGCTAATATTGAAACTTCTGCTTTTCTGTGTGACTCAGTGTCGCTCCTCCATCTCGATTTGGCTGGATGCTACGCTCAGTGCTGAAGGCTGGGATGATAGGAATGCTGGGATACGCCTGCTACCGTGCAGGTGGGGGCATGGGAAGGGCTCTTCTGTCCCTACCCACTGTCCAATCACTACTGGAAAATCTGCGACCACTACCTCCAGCGGCGGCTTGACCCCTCCAGCTTGCCTGTACCTGTGACATGAACGTTCCCCTCTAATACGAAAACAATGCATTTACCACCAATGGCCTTATCAACAGGAGGCACGGTTAGGTCAAGGTTCACCTAATCTATGAATGGAAATGGATGTAAGGCGGCCCTAAGGCCTTGGCTTGCCCTCCCAGTCTCCCCAGGGCCTACTCCTCTCTCTATGTCCCAGTCTCCCCAGGGCCTACTCCTCTATGTCCCTGTCTCCCCGGGGCCTACTCCTCTCTCTATGTCCCTGTGGATCACAGGACTGTACTGCCAAAGAAAACATGACAGTAACATTATTTTTCTTATAAAAATGGGCAAAAGCAGGATTTTCAGAAAGTTTAAAAATGCTTGTCTTCTATTTGTTTTATATCTGCTGAGCACCACATTCTAATTGACATTACCTTGAAATTGGAACTTGAGGTTATCCTGCAAAATGTTGTCTAACAGACAAATAAATAGTCTGTTATACAAAAAATATATTGGGCTTATGAGAAATTGTACCGTATTAGTTGTAGCCCCACTACATTTTCTACCATACCTAGTGTGTAATTCAGTAAATTAACTCTTTAAAGAAAAGTCAAAAGGTAAAATATTAACAAAACATATGTAACTTACTACATTGTTGTTTCTGACATCTCTATTCTGGGAACACAATTTACCATTCCTCAAGGCCAAATTGATCTGTGCTTAGCTTTACACACAACCAGCCACTGGTTAATACAGACAGTACAGCCTGTTTAGATATGTTCTAGGCAACACAATTTTCAAATTTTCTGTTATTTAAAGAAAAGGTGTGACCCTGAACACTTATTCCATCCATAATTTAGGGCTAATGTAGGATATGTTTTCATAAGAGAGATGCTGAGGAGTGCAGAGTCAAATATGCCTCAAAGCAAGCAATGCATTTTCAACGAGAACATTTTGTATTTGATTGTACTTGCAATGAGGCACCTTCAACATGTTTGCTACAAAACATAACTTGCCACTTTGAGTGGTGGTGGTTTATACTGGACATGGGAAAATATGCACTTTGTACAACAAGCCATGAACTTTCTCTTTGTACCAGGACCTCTGACATTTCAGGCAAAATGCTTTAAAGATGTGCATGATTATAGTACAGACGAATTTTCAATCGTTCCCTAGTCCATAATAAGGAACTGGGAATGAGGATTATGTTGGTTGGGACTGGGAAGATTTTGTTGGGGTTCAAGCCTTATTCTGCTATCACCGCTGCCTTTGACCTGGAGATTGCCCGCCTCTGCTGCAGTTGTGTTTTCCTATCTTTCTGTTCTCCATTGTTCTGTATGTCTGTCCATTTGTTCATACTGTCTTTCTGGTTGGACCAGGTTGTGTGACACCCTCTGATAAATGTTTGTGTATTTGGTTCTCATTTCTCTAAACAAAAATGTTTACAGTAATCTGATAAATGTGTTTGGGAGATAATATCATGTACATATCTCACGGGCGTCTTTTGGCACCTTTAATTGGGGAGGACTGGCTCATTAATGGCTGAAACGGAATTAATGGAGTAGTGTCAAATGTTTACAAGCCATACTTTCAAACATTAAGCAGCTTAACATCAAGCTTTTCCAGCCAAATAACATTTTCAATGTATTTTCACCTATTTGTTGGCTTAAGATGTAGCTCCCTTTTGAAACATCGACAATGTAGTATAAGCAACATTTTTCAAAACTTTTATTAACTTTGTCACACAATATTTCAGGCAATAACGTTTTGGTTAACAGTGGAGTTTTTCCTTCAAAATATTGCACGAAGGGGGATTTGAAATCAGTCATTGAATCTTGCTGTTTTGGGGTTTACTCTCTGCTGTAGTAGATATTAGCATTCATGTATAATCCTTAATGTATTGCAGTAGAAGCAAACTGTTGTGTGAAAAGTGATGAGGAAAATGTGGGATAATCTCATACTAACTAAAGTTAGTAGTTGCTAGTAACTTAGTTAAGAATTCATCAATGCAGTATTGGCACCCGTTAGTTACACAGCAAAGCAGACTTGAATTGTTAGGTTAATTTACCTCTTAGTGGCTAAGGTTGACATGTAATGAAATGCCATTAGTTGGTGGATATGAAGTCTGGATTTGATAAACAAATCAAAAATTTCCTGAGTGTTATCACTACTAACCAGTTATAAGCATAGTGCTTGGGTGTGCCAGTTTATCTCATGGAACCAGCTACAATCTTAACATTCCATTATCAGAGTAAGTTAATTTTAATTGGTTGATCTGCAATTTGAACTAGATAAACTGTTCAACTTCAAATTGATTCTGTTTGCAAGTATGGTCTTGTGGTTTCCATTCAGACCATTATTATGATCCGTTCTACCTGCATAAGGCTCCTGAGCCATTAATCCATACAATCCATGCATTTTTTATTTACTATTAAAATATATTGGGAACAAGTCTACTGCTTGTGACTTAATCAAGGGTGTATTTCTGGCTTCAGTTTGAGTTTGCTCTGAGCCAATACCTAGACCACTGTCAGTAAATTGTTGGGCGGTTAGCCAAAGAGGTCCTTTATCACCCTGTCAGTATTTGTCCAGATTGACAAGCGAAAACGCTGTTTGTGTGACACTGTCTTCACACCCTCACTCTAGTATCTTCTCTGTATTTCTGGTGACATCGTTGTAAACAAGCCAAATATTGAACCCTAAAATCTGTATTGAACTATACAACTTTTTAATTAAAGAATATGTGTGTATTTATGCTTATTTTATCAGAAGTCTAAATAATTTACACAATCATAAAAAGATCCCATGGCAGCCATTTCCATTTATAAAATACTGCTGTAAAACTTTTTTTCATTTTTGTTTTTACAACTAATAATTTCCTTGTTCGTATGATGTTCTTTAGATTCTATCTGCTACCAGGATCTTTTTGCTTCCACTAGGTTACATCTGCAGATACATTCAATGTGTTGTATTGAAAAGCACTTTATAAATTGAATAAAACACTTCCTACGTTGGGTTTGCCATGGGCCTACCATTGCAATTGTAACACACTATGCTTCTCCAATTTAGGTTATAAGCTAGACAATATCATTAGTCTTGCAATAGAAGTGCTCTATGAATTAAAAAAGTGTTATTAATAATCACCCATGAGTATAGAACTACAGACACTTCTCAACATCAACTCTTTATAGGAGACTGAATCAGGCAATTATATTCAAATTTCTGCAAATAAAGTCACTACTAAACCACTACTAAAGGACACCAATAATAAGACTTTCATGGGCCAAGAAACTTGAGATGGACATTAGATTAGTGGAATTCTGTCCTTTGGTCTGTAGAGTCCAAATATGTGATTTTCGGGTCCAACTGTTGTCTTCGTGAGACTGTTTCTGCATGTGTGGTTCATACCTTGAAGCATGGATGAGGTGTTTCGTTAGTGACGCTGTCCGTCATTTATTTAGAAAGGCACACTCAACTAGCATGGCTATCCCCGCGATATGCCAACCCATCTGGTTTGTGCGTAGTGGGACTATAATGTGTGCCTGTACAGTCCCGATACGGTGGTTTATAAACTGTGGTTTATATGCTGAATGCGTATATCCTGTGTACGTCATATACCCTTTTTACTGCTCTGTCTTGGTAAGCAGTTTAGAAGCGCAATAAGGCACCTTTGCAAAATTCCTGGACATACAGGTGCTGGTCATGTAATTAGAATATCATCAAAAAGTTGATTTATTTCAGTAATTCCATTCAAAAAGTGAAATTTGTATAATATATACATTCATTCCACACAGACTGATATATTTCAAGTGTTTATTCCTTTTAATTTTGATGATTATAACTGACAACTAATGAAAACCCCAAATTCAGTATCTCAGAAAATTAGAATATTGTGAAAAGGTTCAATATTGAAGACACCTGGTGCCATACTCTAATCAGCTAATTAACTCAAAACACCTGCAA
>JACXGI010010333.1:0-27865 GCA_016801175.1 Esox masquinongy
TATATATATATATATATATATATATATATATATATATATATATATATATATATATATGGATATATTAATATTTGATCTTCATTTCAACACTATAATGCCATTTATCTCATGTTGTGGTGGGACTAATAAATGCAACCTAATAGTTTTATATAACCATTCTCAATGTTTTATTTACTCACTCTACCTGTGCTGTTGGGGCGGTGACCGTGTTTGATTATACTAATATCCTCTATGTTCAGACTACTGGCTATCTGCCCTCAACCTGGGCATCCCACCAAATTCAGTCTAAGAGCTGACTGGGAGAAGCTTCAGTGTTAGGAAAATACTGCACAGACTCGACCAAATACGAAATGTCCTGACTGAGGAGAGCTGAGTGGAACTGCTGAGAGGCACAGCACTTTACCCCATCCTTGGAAGCTACAGGCTGTGTCGATTCCCAGATGTCTTGGCCGAGGCTAGATGGATTTATATTTTGGTTTCTGCTCCGATAATTCTGCCATCCCAAGAGTTGATGCTTTCCTGTCTCCTGTAAACAACACTTTACCCTCCTCCCAGGTATTCTTACTCTTGGCCTACAGTCTTTTTGTTAGCTCTGACAATTTGGTCAGATGTGACAGAACATTTCTGGGAGGTGTTGCAGTTAATCAGCTTCGCTGAATTTGGCTGAATCTGAGCAGACAATATATCTCTATATCTTCAGAATTCATCCGGCTGTTTCTGTCTTCTGTCACATCATCAATAACCACAAGTGACCCAGTGCCATTGGAAGCCATGCATGCCCATGCCATCACATTGCCTCCACCATGTTTTACAGATGATGTGGTATGCTTCAGATCATGAGCCGTTACAAGCCTTCTCTGGTACAGGTAAATCTTAGTTTCATCTGTCCAAAGAATGCTGTTCCAGAACTCGGCAGGCTTTTTTAGACGGTTTTTGGCAAAGTCTAATCTGGGCCATATTTGCACATTTTGGACTTCCCCATTTATCCCATTGGGCAAAACAGTCAGGTCTGAAGCTACTCTGTGCTGCGTGTCACACGGTTCACAAAAATAGACAGAAACAGCCAATCAGAATCCACCATCTAGTAGCTCTCCCTTAACCCTGCCCAATGAGAGACTGGAAGACAGATAATGTCAGTATACGTGTGGATCCTGTAAACACTGCAGAAATGTCAGTATACGTGTGGATCCTGGTAAACGCCATCCGTCGGTAGGTCATTCAGGTACCCGTTTTAGAATGTGTAGGCATAGCTCAAACAGAGCGTTACAACAAACACACATCTCAAATGGCTTTGTTTTGAGACACATCTTGTAACAGGCAGTAAGACAAATGCTGTGCATTATCCTGTGTGTGTGTGTGTTTGTGTGTGTAAAACCTACAATTGTGTGTAGTGTTAGGATTTGTGTAACTTTTAGTTAAAATCATTACGTGTTAGGTTTAGGGTTCAGCATTTGGGCTAGGTAGAGTTTAGGGGCTAAGGTTATGATTTGGGTTAGGTTAATGTTAATCTTTGGGTTACTGAAATTGGGATTTGGGAAATAAATGTCGATGTTCAACAAGTATACATGTGTGTGTTTGTCTGTGTGCAGGGTTGCGTAACACTTTACACAGTATGAGAACACAGCCCAGGCTCAACCAGATAGTAAATTAGAGACTGTCTCTTTGCGGAGCGCAGCTGAGTGGATCAGCTGAGAGGCAAAGCACTGTAGCGTGTCCTAGCGACCCACACCCCTGCTGCTCCCCTGATGCCTTGGCCACATAGAATCATCGATATTTCGGTTTCTGCTCCGCTAACTCTGTCATCCCGCGGGCTAAAATGCTTTCTAGTCTCCTAACCCTCTTAGGTATTCTTCCACTTGACTACCCACAGTGTACATATGCTCGAACAGACAGTTTGGTGACTTTTACAAAAAAAAAGAAAGGGGGGGGGGCATTTCTGGAGTTTTTGTTACATATTACATTGAAGATATGTGTATGTTTTTTAATACCTTGTCTAATCTTGATAAAGTTAGGAATAAAACAACGTTACGTTTTCTGATCCAAACCCAAGCTTTGTCATCAAGAGGTTTAGGATCACAAGGTCAATGGAAGGACGTTTTCACACTCTTGAGCCGCAGCTAGTGTCACAAGATGAAGGTGTTAGAGTGCAGGCGTGAGCAACTCTTCCTCATCTCTGAGGTGAACAGAAACAGTTTCTCCTTATTCTCATGCCCACTCTGGGGCGTTTCTACCTATGTCTATGAATAAAATGCTGTGGTATATCACCGTTTTTCAGTGGACAAAGCTATGCATTTAAATGGTTATTTTTCACAGGAAAATACATTAGCTGAATAAATAACATATTGTATTTACTGTATTTTTCATCTAATAAAATAAATCCATATTTTTAAACATGATTGTGTGTTTTCAAAGATTCTGTGTGTGTAAGTATTTAAGTCAAAATATCCAAAGTGATGCGTTTACAAAAGATAATGGCTAGCACAGGCAGCATGCACCAGTCCATTTGGAGTAAGGGTATATAGACGCCTCAGGGTTGAGCATCCTAGGCAGAAAGAGAACAGAGACTTGCAGTTTTTATCCTGTGTTTGTGTGAAAGGCAGTTCCTTCTAAAGAGGACAGAGTGAGAAAGAGAGGAGAGAGAGAGATCTAACAGCGTTTTGACACTGAGGGACAGGGAGAATGGAAGTCTGTTTTTTGTGTGTGATCAGCAGCTAAGGATGTTATGCTGAAGTGGAGAATGAATTACAGCGAAATATAGTCTGAATCAATTTGACATACAAAAGGAGATAACTAATTTATTATCCTTCCTTGTGAAGGAGGAAATATACTGTGTAAAATGTCAATACTTCACATCGAGGAGATGAAGAAATAACGCAGAATGTGAACATTCAAATGTTTTTTTGAGACCATAGTGAAGGACATCCTTTGAAGAAAAGTTGAAGACATGTAGTTTTCTGAAGAAAAGAAGTGTTTTCAAATCTGGGTAGAAAGAGGAGTTCACAGTGAAGAAAATGTATTCATTCAAGACTTACTATATTGTAGGAATTTATCTCTCTCTTTTTCCTCTTCAATGTAAGTCAGTTTGAAACTTCTGTACGCTGTATCTATCGTCACGATATCGTGATGCACAGTTACTATGTCACACTTCTATCAACCCATCAAAATTGTGTTATAATTTGTATGTCCGAATTGCTTTCATAGTTTATTGAAGTTTAGAGATAGGGGCTGTTAATGAGAAAGCAATCTTGACATTACCATACAGTACTTCAATCACTGAAGCATAGTTAAAATGATTATATATTTAAAAAATGAATTGAAGGTCAGTGGAGGAGGATATTGGTGGTCTGCTTTGTAATTAAACCTCAACGTAAACGGTTCAAAGTTCTGTTCACAATGATATTGACCCATTAAGCAGTAAGAGACTGTTGGGCATGTGTTTTTTGTGAACACTGGTGAATGGTGTAAGGACTACAAACAAAATAAGCTTTGATTGAATACATTTAATACCCTTCTGTAATTCAGCTTCAATTTTGTCCTCCCTAATCAATGTCCGCCCGTTTTGTTTATATCACTGGGGCCATACATTCCCCTGTGCTACATCCTACTGTTCCCTTTAGAAGACAGTCAGGGCTTTTCCGTGATGTCATGTATGTTTGGGTGTGACCATTACACATTAATAGAAAATGACTGCTGTAAAAGTAACACCTTTCATGGAAATTTGAAGTGTGCATTTATCATTTATAATTTGTGCATTTGATATTCAAACTGGTTTGAGGAAGACAACATCTCAATAACATTTAGGTGAGCATTCAGAGCTGTGTAACAGGTCTAAATAATGTATTCATAATGTATTGTATAGTTTGGTAATAATTTACTCATCATTACACCCGTATTTGTAAAAATTAGTAACAATGTAATTTACTTATATAAACGACTTATATAACAATGATTCATAAGACCACTAGACTTTGAATACGATTTCTAATACAGGTCCTGATAAAAACAACTACTAATAGTTGAGTGTTTTTATGCCCCATAGACAACTTTCAGGGTGGGCAACAATCCACCATCAAGTAATAAAATACTACACAAATGACAGGAATAAGGGGCTACCTTTGACAAAGACAAATGGAGACTTACATTTTCAAAAACGATCTGATCTGGAATGCAAACAACAGCCTAGGCCCAAGAAAAGATACACCAATTGGGCAACACGAGGAGGCTTTCCGTGGCACTGCATGATAAAGATGAAAGCTAAGGCTACTCACTGGTGATGGCCGATGTACTCAACCATGTTGTGATCGGTAAGGCAAAAAGAGAAAATGATATTAGATTAGTCTTGTTTTTTCAGTAGCGGGCATTTGCTTTCCAGACTTTAGATATTTGTTTTTCCTGCAGTTGTATTTTAAACACTTGGGAATTAAAAACGGTCCGTTTTAAACCGCTACAGACAAATGATCCTAGATAGAGGGCACGTATATTGAGCTTAGCATTCAAGTCAGGGCTGAAACCCATCATAGAGTAGACTATATCATGAGTTTAACAGTCAAATCGGATCCACAATCCTCCTAGAGGCTAACCCTTCCACGGATTATATCGTTGGACACATTATGGCCATGACGCAAACAGCTCCAGGCTTTGCAACGGTCACATGACAACATATCCAATAAATGGATCTAGTCTAAAGAGGTGAGGAATCTCTTTGTGTTCGACCACGATTCTGCCATCCGCTTCCTGTGTCTCTCCCTCTTCCTCCTCCAGTGTGTAGTCACAGCAGAGTGCGTGCCCAGGCCGAGGGCAGGCTACTGAAGAAGCTGTTCAGCCATTACAACAGACTGGCGCGGCCAGTGGCCAACATCTCTGACGTGGTGCACGTGCGCTTCGGGCTGTCCATCGCCCAGCTCATCGATGTGGTGAGGAGGGAACAAAACGGAGATACTTTTAGAGCCGTGTGGATGCGTGGGTGACTGGAAAGTTGGTTGTACTTGAAGTGAAGAGTGTATGCACTGATGAGCCACGGCATTATGACCACTAACAGGTGAAGTGGATGACGTTGATCATCTACCTAACAAGGGCACCTGTCGAGGTCTGGGTAGATTAGATGGTAAGCGAACAATCAGTTCTCATAGTCAATATGTTGGATCCAGGAGAAAGTAAAGACCTGAGCGAATTTGACTAAGGCCAAATTGCTATGGCCAGACGACTGGGTCAGAGCATCTCTGAAATAACAAGGCTTGTGGGGTGCTCTTGGTCAGCGGTGGCTCCAAGGCTGTCCCGTCTGGTCTGAACCGACAGAAAGTCCGCTGTGGTACAAAACACAGGAAATTTTAATGATGGTTAGGGGAGGAATGTGTCACAACACACTGCATCACACCCTGCTGCGTATGGGGCTGCGTAGCCGCAGACCGGTCGGAGTGCCCATGATGACCCCATCCACCGTCGAAAGCACTAACAGTGGGCATACGAGCGTCAGAACTGGACCTTGTAGCAGTGGAAGAAGGTCATCTGGTCCAATGAGTCCAGTTTCCTTTTACATCACGTGGACGGCCGTATGCGTGTGCACCGTTTACCCGGGGAAGTGATGGGAGCAGGATGCACTGTGGGAAGACGACAAGCCAGTGGAAAGAGTGTGATGCTCTGGGCAGTGTTCTGCTGGGAAACCCTGGGTCTGGGCATCAAACTGATGTCCACATGAATGCCCAGACCCAGGGTTTCCCAGCAGAACATTGCCCAGAGCATTCATGTGGACGTCAAATTGTCGCGTGCTACCTACCTAAACATAGTTGCGGACCAGGTACACCCCATCATGCCAGTGGGATCCCTTGATGGCAGTGGCGTCTTTCACAGGATAATGTGCCCTGCCACACTGCACACATTGTTCGGGAATGGTTTAAAGAACAAGACCTTCAGGGGTTTTGTAGAGTCCATGCCTTGGCAGCTTGGCACTGTTTTGGCATCACACAGATGACCAAAAGCATTTTAGGCAGTTTGTTATAATGTTTTGGCTCATCAGTGTACGGTATAAAATGAAAGAGTGTTTCTGGGTAGTGAACAGATTGGTTGTATGTTCAGTAAAAACACACTTTTTCTTGAGCAAAACGATGACAGACTGGATTGAATATGCAGATACAACATGGATTAGGGCTGTATCCACAGCATCATTTAAACATTTTTTTTTTTAAACAGGATGAGAAAAATCAAATGATGACAACTAATGTCTGGGTGAAACAAGTGAGTTGAATCAAAATGATAGATTTCCGATCGCCAATTATTAATATTTGTTGTTACTAATTTGGTCCTACTAAGGTTCTTTTGGTCTATTTCCTCCAGGAATGGAATGATTACAAGCTCCGTTGGAATCCTGAGGATTATGAAAATGTCACCTCGGTCCGTGTCCCATCCCAGATAATCTGGAGACCAGACATAGTTCTTTACAACAAGTACGTAATGTTGCAATGACCCATGAGCATGCCGACAATGTAGAAAAAGATGGATGCAGAGAGATTGAACACCTTGACTTTAGGTTTATAGATTGTGTCAGTCTTTTTTGTGATGTACAGCATCTTGAAAACAGGAAAACAATCTTTTTCTTTTATGTGGCCCTCAGTAACTGGGCCACCTGCCACAAAAGAGAATAACAGGACTATGCTAGCCATCATTTGATATTCCACATACATTTTAAATACATAATGTGAATTTATTTGGCAAATGCCAGATGTCTAAATCAGATCAGTGATATCCGAGATGGGGAGTAGGACAGTAAACAGAGATCAATCTGCTACGTTGTTAAAAATATACACATTTCACTTTTATTTAATAGTTACTGAGTCCTGCAACCTTTATGCCTTTGGCCACATCATTGTTTTAAAAGAGAATAGTTTCTTAATTTGCCTACCTGGTTGAATAAAGGTGTAGTAAATAAAAGCTTTGTTTTTTATAACCTAGGGTCGTGGTACTGAAACTGCCTGGTACCTGTAATTTTCCGCCGCAATAACCAACAAACCTCCCCAAAATCTCAATCTAACAAACTAGCATTTTTCAAAATAATCCTGTCTCCAGTGCAGACGGCGATTTCGCCGTGACCCATCTGACCAAGGCCCACCTGTTCCACGACGGGCGCATCAGCTGGGTCCCCCCGGCCATCTACAAGTCCTCCTGTAGCATCGACGTCACTTTCTTCCCCTTCGACCAGCAGAACTGCACCATGAAGTTTGGATCGTGGACCTATGATCGGGCCAAGATCGACCTGGTCAGCATGGCGGGCAGCGTGGACCAGGTGGACTACTGGGAGAGCGGGGAGTGGGTGCTGGTGAAGGCCGTGGGAAAATACAACATCAAGAAGTACGAGTGCTGCCATGAAGTCTATTCCGACATCACCTATTCCTTCATCATCCGGAGACTGCCGTTGTTCTACACCATTAACCTGATAGTGCCCTGTCTGCTCATCTCCTGCCTGACCGTGTTGGTGTTCTACCTGCCCTCGGACTGCGGGGAGAAGATCACCCTGTGCATCTCCGTCCTCCTCTCCCTCACCGTCTTCCTCCTGCTCATCACCGAGATCATCCCGTCCACCTCGCTGGTCATCCCGCTCATCGGCGAGTACCTCCTCTTCACCATGATCTTCGTCACCCTCTCCATCATCATCACCATCTTCGTGCTCAACGTGCACCACCGTTCGCCTCGTACCCACGCCATGCCCCGCTGGGTGCGTTGCGTCTTCCTGGAGATTGTGCCCGGATTTCTATTCATCCGGCGGCCCACCGTGGTCAAGGACAGCGGAAAAAGGCTGTCGGAGGCCATGCGGAAGAGGGCCAGCGCCCCCACCCTATGGGGTGTGGCGGAGGCTGAGATTGAGGACAGCCTCCCACTCACCCCCCAACAGGACACCCAAAAGATACTGGCCCGCTCCTCTGCTGTGAATCCGGGCCAACCCATGGAGGGCTTCCTGCTCCCCGAGCTTCCCCAGCAACAGCAGCGGCCCCTGGGTAGATCCCCCAGCCAGTACTCGGTGCTCCTGAAAGAACCAGCGGCCTTGTCTCAGCCAGGCTCCTCGCCCACCGCCCCGTTTCTCCATCCTCTCTACCCACCCCTAGACAAGCGCAAATTGGCCATGCCCAAGGCGCGCTCCCTCAGCGTACAGTACAGCCTAGGGGTTAAAGAGGGTGAATGGCCAAAGACCACCGTGCGCTGTCGCTCACGCAGTATCCAGTACAGCGGCCAGCATGAAGAGGCCTCCGTAGCTAATGGCAAGCAGTGGCCTCCCTCTAAGCGCCAGTCCCTGGTGAAGGAGAGGAAGCAGAGTTACCCAAATGTCTGCAAGCGCCATCCAGGCCAGGCCCCCGAGGCTGTGACCAAGGACCAGAGTCTCCTTCCCTTCTCCCCCTCCATGAGAATGGCCATGGAAAGTGTGCAGTACATCGCAGACCACCTCCGCTCAGAGGACACCGACTTCTCTGTGAGCACCGGTCTGAACACACCCATCTAAACTGACAAGGCCTGTGGCTGCATTGTCTGACCACTGTAGATATTACAGACACAGCACTCCTGAGTATTTCTATTTGTATGCTAAAGGTGTAGAGTGAATTATTTATTAAAAATGCATTCAGTGACCAGTGACAAATGTGCATGACAAAACTTAATCAGGCTTGGTTAGGTATTTTCTTTCATAGTGACATCTGACGCACTCAGTGAAGTCTGATCACAATGCTAATTTGACACATAGCCTTTCAATGGAGAAAATCTGAATTGTAGAAACACAAATTCTATGAATTTCGATACTTCACTATATAAAAACAAACCAAAACATATTTGTGTTTTCTTTCAGGTAAAGCAGGAGTGGAAGTATGTGGCTATGGTCATTGACCGGATCTTTCTGTGGATGTTCATTTTGGTGTGCATCCTGGGAACCCTCGGACTATTCTTCCCACCCTGGTTGGCTGGAATGATAGACCTCTCCGTCTGACGCAACTGGACTTCGGAAGGCATTGGCCCGTCCACAGTCAAGTCCTACTGATGATCAACGCATTTGACCCAACCATTGTGAAATAACAGATTTATTTTACTGTAAAAAAGGGACTACACAAACATTGTGTGGACACTGTAAAATAGTTTTGCAGATTTTTTTGTGCTAAAAAACTTTTTTTTCATAATGTTTTTCATAATCATTCTAAAATGCGGCTAAATATATCGGGATAGCCTGTACTGGCCCATTGTGCTCATGACCAATGGACATGAAACATTCTCATTAAAATATTTGTATTGTTACACGTGAATATGTAGATAAAATGGATCAAAAACACAATTGATTTGGCAACACTACTTTTAGAAGGCTACAGAGAAAGCTGTTTGAGGTCCTTTTATGTGTTTTTTATTGAAACTGTGGGGAATGCCCTATTCTTTAGATCGTTGAATAACTTTCAAAAATAACCATTAGGAGTACATTTATGAAGGGTTGGCTTTTTAAGTAAATATTTGTGTAACCAATGAAATTAGTTCTTTACAATTTTTTCTTAAAGAACTAACAAGAGTTCCCCACAAGTTAAAACGAGAACCTCTAAAGGATCCTCCAAGAACCTTTACTTTTTCCAGGAGACCAGATACTATGCAGGATGTCTGTACAATCCATAGGAAACTTATTTAAAAACCTTGTTTAAATCAGCTTTAATAAAACGTTAAAACAATTTAGAACATTAGATGTTGATTAGTTTAAAAACACAGAACCTAAGGCCAGTGGGATACTGGTGTAAATGTACAGAAGATGGAACATATTACAACATCTGAACAAAGAACCTTATGCTTTTAACAGACAATAACACTGGTATAATGGTTCCGTTCAGTAACAAAGGGTAGAGCAACTACCTTTCCTTGGAAATTTGGTGTTTACCATTTTACTTGAATTAAGTTATTCCTAGCTTGACATCTGCTGATTCAATCCAGCAGTGTCATACTGTACTGGATTTCTTCTTTCATGTGGTATATTCCCAAAGCTGTAAGCTCTTAAATCTTAGTCTGATTGTGCTTTTGCGATGTTGCGGTGTCACTTGCAAGGAGATTAAATACATTCTAAAACACAATGAAGACTTTTTCAAGTTTTGTCGGTGTGATTTCTTCAGCGTCGCCTTACATTTGAAGGAGCTATCACAATAATTCTATCAAACTAACAATACATTTGTGCTCCTTCAGTTTCCGTAATGGAAAATATTTGTGTGAAGAAATCCGTCAATTATCGAAATACCACCTAATTCACTAAATTCTTTAAACGATGGCTTTTTAGCCTCCACAGGATTACTCGCAACTCCAAAAGAAATTGAGGAGTTTGTTGTCTCAATTCCAAACACTGGATAGAGTGGCTCAGTGAACTTGGTGCAGAACGTGTACAAGTGGGTCATTGGGGGGGAGGATGCCTCATAGAAGGAGACTGTTCCAGCAGACCAATCCAAAAACACACCTATCCTCTTGTTTTGCATGGCTAGTTTTGGGGACGAGATTATTTTAGTGGTTTTATTATTGTAGTTGGCAGAGTAATGGTACTTGGAAGAAGCAAGACACCAGGAAGCGTCATTAGATCCAAGCTTACTGACACGGCCGAGTCCTTTTCTGCTGATTCCTTCATATGCCACTCCTATGACAGTCAGGTGACCACTGCCCTCTGCCTCCCAGTAATGGCGCCCAGTCAGACCCTCTGTACACAGCACCTGTGGACAGTCAAATCTCTCTGGGTGATCGGGATACTCCTGCTGCTGTGGAACGCCGGTCACCTGTCTGTTTTCTTGAGACAGAGATAGGAATCTGCTCACTGTGTTTAGGTCTAGTGTGGGCTGAAAGGCATCTGCGGGTAGAAGGGGCAATTAGAGAAAAGGAAAGTATGCTAAACAGAAAACCTTGTGACTGTGTGTTTGTTATGGGTGGGACCTGAACAATCTTGTCACTAAAACTGAGTCAGACTTACATTTATGTTAGTAAAGAATGTATTTAGTATATTGACCAAAGAAAGAATAGATGTTAAAACAAACAAAAAAGTACATTTCTTAAGCAGCTGTGGTTCAACCCAGATCTTTTCATTATGGTCCAGACTGTGGGAAGACCAAAGGAAAGGACAATGTGTTAACATCAAGTGTTGCCTATGGAATTAACACAAGATAAAAAGTCAGTTGTTGTATTTCAGAATTGAGAGAAATATGCATGGGAAATGAAAGTGTTAGAAACATTTGCACAGATTTACAGCACTTACTTGAGTATACATTGGGTACCCTCCAGTTTAGCAGCGAGCAGCTTCACTCCTAAGTCTCCTGGGTGATTGAAGCTCAGGTCAAGCTCTTTCAGATAGTTGGGATTTGAACTCAGTGCTAAAGCTAGATCAGCACAGCCTTCCTCTGTGACTTTACATAATGACAGCCTGCAGAAAGAAGCCATCTGGGTTTTAAAAATCGACAGATGAAGCTTCTGGTTAACATGAGTTTATATATTAATTACCTTCACTTTTCAGAGATAGACGATTGTTAATACATTTACATTTGTTCATGGTTATTTAGCATATGCTCTCAACCAGAGACTGAACGTGTATTCAATTAGGATTATGTTGGACAGAGTCATTGCAAATAAAATTGCTTTTTTTGTATAAAGCACCTATCAGCTAAATCAGAGATATAGTGGAAAGCGGTACATAAGTGTTAGTGCTAGGTATAACGTTTTTTTCCTGATAGACAGTACATACATTTGTAACTACTGACCTCAGTTTTTCTAGTCTACAGTTTTGATTCCCTAATCCTTCAGAGAGCCGCTTCACTCCTGAATCCTGCAGGTCATTGTGACTCAGGTCCAGCTCTCTCAGATGAGAGGTGGTTGAAATCAGAGCCGAGGCCAATTCTTCACAGCAGTCCTCTGTCAGACAACACCGATTCAGCCTAAATGAGAGTAAACATTATATTACAACACACAGGGAAACAAGTAGCCATAATAAAGGGTAAATCACAAAATGAATGACTGACCTCAGTTTCTCCAGTTTCCAGTGTGGGCTCATCAATCCCGCAGCCAACAGCTTCATTCCATAATCATGCAGTCTGTTGTAACTCAGGTCCAACTCAATAAGGGATAACTTAAGAGAGACCAGTATTTCACAAGACTCCCCTGTGAGGCCACAACCAGCAAGTCTATACATGTGTACGAAGGTATTATTAAAACACACGTGGATTAATTTTCCAGAAACATACTAAAGATATTGGCAATACGATCATCATTCATAAAGGTTTGAGGGATTTTTAGGGACCCCCAAATACCACCAGGCAAAAAAAGATGTAAATAATGCTACATGAACAATTGGGTCATGTTTCACCTGAACAACGATTCCAAACAATGTTTCAGCAGAAGCAATGATTTCACTATGTGTACTGACCTCAGTGTCTCTAGTTTACAGTGTGGCTGCTCCAATCCAACAAAGAGTATGACCTCTCCATCATCATACAGCTCACTGTTCCTCAGGTCCAAGTCCCTCAGTGGTGAATATGCAGATTGGAGAACAGATGCCAGTGTGTCACAGACCTGATACGAGAGTGTGTAGCCAGTCAGTCTGCAGAAAGCAAGGACATAATATCACTGTCAGATGTCGTGCACACCATTACAAATTGTTGAGCTTTGATGCTACACCAAAATGTTTAACTTGAAACATACACTGCCTTTCTGCAGTTTCTCACAGCTGGCACTAGTCTGTCACGCCCCTCCTCTGATGTGTTGTATCTCATCAGGTCAAACTCATCCAGGACCTCCTCCGACACCAGAAGCACGTAGGCCAGTGCTGAGCAGTCAGCAGGCGACAGCTCTTCTTCTGATTTAAGGAACTTATGAACGTCCTCCTGAACCGAATTGTCCTTCATCTCAGTCAAACAGAGGAAAAGGTTGATGTACCCTCTTGGTGAGATATTACGGGCACCAGGATTCTTGAGATATTGCCTAATCTCCTCAACAGTCTTTGAGCTGATCTTTGTTTTTGGCAGTATGCCTTGCAACAGTCTCTGATTGGATTCTAATGAGATGCCAACAAGAAAGCGCAAGAAGAGGTCCAGATGTCCATTTTCACTCTCTGAGGCTTTATCTACAATCATCTTCAGCAACTCAAGGAGGGGAAGCTCTGCAGACACATTATCCAGGAAAGACTCCAGGGCCTTGACGTTGTTGCTCACACAGCAGTGAAAGATGTACAGAGCAGCAAGGAACTCCTGAAATGTCAAGTGCACAAAGCAGTACACCTTTCTGTACAACCCACACTCCTCTTTAAGGAATTCTGTGCAAAACTCAGAATATGTTGAGTCTTCACTGACATTAATACCACAGTTTCCCAGGTCTTCCTCATCGAATATGATATTGCCTTCTTGCAGTTGTTCAAATGCCAATTGTGCTAGGTTCAAAATTAAGACTCTATTTCTTTCCAAGATTTTCCTTTTATCTCTTTCATTTGTGCCATGATACTTTTCATTTGCTATGTTTACCTGAATGACAGTGAGGCGAGCATACATCTCCGTCAGAGTTGTAAGGATCTCTCCACTCTCATTTCTTCGCTCCTGATACACATTCTAGAGAACCTTTGCAGTGATCCAACAAAAGACTGGTATGTGGCACATGATGTGAAGACTCGGTGAGGTCTTCACATGTGAGATTATTTTGTTGGCTAGTTTCTCTTCACCGAACCTCTTCTTAAAGTATTCTTCTCTTTGTGTGTCAGTGAACCCTCGTATTTCTGTCATTAGACTGACCATGTCGCGGGGGATCTTACTGGCTGCTGCTGGTCTCGAAGTTATCCAGACGTGTGCTTTGGGAAACAGGGTCCCCTTGATAAGGTTAGTCAGCAACTCGTCCACGGATGACGTGTGTGTGATATCCAACAGTGTCTGGTTATTTTGGAAATCCAAAGGAAGTCGGCTTTCATCCAGACCGTCGAAGATGAATAGAACCTTACAGGCAGCATACAGCTTTACATCTTTAATTTCTGAAAGTTCAGGGTGAAAGCCATTTAAAAGACCATGAAGACTGCATTGGTTTTTAATAAGATTTAACTCCCTGAAAGGAAGCACAAAGATGAAATCTACATCTGGATTGGCTCGGCCTTCTGCCCAGTCAACAATGAATTTCTTCACGGAGACAGTTTTTCCAATTCCAGCGATGCCTGTCGTCAGCACAGTCCTGATGTGTTCATCTTCTCCACGTAAGGGTTTGAAAATGTCATTGCAGTCAATAGGAGTGTCTGGTGATGCTTTTCTCGTGGACGTGCAGTCAATCCGCCGAACCTCATGTTCTTTATTAACCCCTTCACTCTCGCCCTGACTGATGTAGAGCTGTGTGTAAATCTTATCAAGGGCCGTTCGATCTACTGCAGAGCCTTCTAACACAAATCCAAACTTCTTTCTCAGACTGGTTTTATATGTCTTCTGAATATCATTCACTACAATAGAATGCAAACAGTCACATAAGGTTAAGACTTAAAGCAACATATCCTTATCATAACCTTCTTTTCAATAAGACAACTCTGTTTCTCAAAAAACACATCAAATGGTTGTGTTGCAGATCAAGACGATACCTGATGATTTCAGCTGCCACTGTGCTGACACCTCCCCCCTCCCCTGTGTTGTCCCTGTCCATCTGGTCATGCGTCCGACCAGGACTAAGTTTAAATAGACTCTGGACTCAGCCCACATGCATTTATTAATTATTACAATTTGTACTCTTAATATGTTCACCCGGCACAGCCAGAAGAGGACTGGTCACCCCTCTGAGCCTGGGTCTTCTCTAGGATTCTTCCTAAATTTCGGCCTCTTAGGGAGTTTTTCCTAGCCACTGTAATTCAACACTACTGTTGTTTGCTCCTTGGGGTTTAAGGCCGGGTGTTTTGTAAAAGCACTTTGTGACAACTGCTGATGTAAAAAGGGCTTTATAAATAAATTTGATTGATTGATGTATTTCATAAAACATTTTCAAGAGGAGAGTACTGCTCTAGCGAACTGTACTTATATTACCATGTTAAATTAAAACCACATCCAAATACACCGTGTGTGTTGTGTTGAATGCATTAGCCGGGGGCCAAATACCAGGTTGTGTGGTAGACCGAGGCTGGTGTAATAGATTGATACCCAACTCACTGGAGGGAGAACAAAGACAAAAGAGAGGGAGACCAAGTTAAAGTAGTCCAACAATCACTGCTGTCAGTTTTCTTTTCTCACACTCTACATTAATGACCTACTCTGCTAATTTTATTGAGAAATCCTCAGATAGTAAACTGACACCATAATGTTTGTTGTAAAGATTCTGTGTGCGAACTGGAGGAATCGGTCTGGACGGGATGCGATGCATAGAACAATGAACAGCAGTAGTTCTGCTGTCTGGTTTTTCATTCACTGGTTATTTTAACAAAGCATGATTTTGCAGATGTTAGCATTTTAATCATTCTAGTAGGGGAGGGAAAATGAGGCCCAAACTTTTAAAGAAAGGACGATGCTCCTTATTTCACTACCATGCCACTTTCTAGCATTTATCTCTTACAACATGCATATACCCAGACCTTAATTAAGCAACTGATCAAGTAAAGCCAGACATGTGTTCTGGGTTATCCAAGACAAAGGAATTTTAACTACAAATACATTTGCAAAAATTGATGTCTTACCATTTTTGAGTGGAACTGCTTTGTGGTGCTTCTAAAAATAAAAAAATAATGATGGTAATTACAAACCTACAGTTCTGAATATTACCTGGCTAAATAGTAAATATGACACATCAGCTAGCAGAACAACACAACATAACATCTAACCTGAGTTGTTTCACTATAATTTGTATCTGTTCCACCTCAGATGTACAAGTGATTAAAGTGTTCACCTGTTTTAGGCAAAGTGATGATGATGTCCCTCACGGTGGAGTTATAGATAAATGGGGCAATGACGGTGCCACCATCCCGGGCACTAATGAAGTTAGGGACTGAAGCCACTCCATGTTTCTTTTCATGCCGGTCTTCTTTTAATAGATGGACAAATGGAACCAGATGGGCATAATAGTGATTAGAAAGTGGTTGGTAAACTACTAAATGCCAACAACTTAAACCATTAAATCTTTACAGGAAGTTGTTTTTAAAAGCAATTTCACTGTGTTGGTTTTTATTACCAAGATTTTGCAGATGTAGATTCAGTTCAGGGTGTGTTCTGGATCTCTTTCCACACCGGGGGCATCCAGGATCCCCTGGTGGACCAGGCTGCTCCCCGTAGATGCTGATGCACTGTTTGCACGCTCTGTGACCACAGTTAAAAGAGACCGGGTTTGCCAGTCCCTGGCCACACGCTGAACAGTTGGACTGATGCTCAGTCTGACGTGGCCCCCAGCTCCATTCGCTGCAGAGAGGGAGAAAGAGGGTGTGTCGTGTTCACGTTTCCGTCACTTGTCGTTGTGGCTTTACTCACTGGCGTTGCCACAGGACAGAAAGTCTGAAGCTAACGCAGGACTAGACAACAAAGGCCAATAAGGAAAGCTTGTCCTGTCCTTGTGCTGTGTTGTGCAGTCAGGTGCGCTCCGCAATCAATACGGCCCATGAGGAGTAGCATTCTGTTATGCAGTCGTTTCATCCAAACACATTGACAAGCTGCATGTTCTCTTCATCAATGCCCACTGAGCCCTTAAACCCACCTCATTTCCATCCCAGCGGAATCCACTCTGGATATTCAGGAGGATTCTTCGTTTAAGCGGGTCCCCGCCATCTTCTCCACAATATCGGTTAACACTCACTGCAAAATAAGTGCCCTAAAAAATAAGTAAAAGGTGAAGAGTTAGGGTGAGTTGCATCCACTTATAGAACAGTTACAGCTGTTCAGACAACGCAGTGTTCCAGTCTACGGAGAGGCTTGTAAGGCTGTAGAAAATGACACTTTCAGTGGGATCACAGTACATCAAAGATACAAAGCAAGGAAGCACTAAGCAACAGCGTGAGCACAAATATGACGATAGAGAATGGAATGTCTTCAACTATGCCCACGGCCAATACCTTTACCGGCACACTATGAGGAGGAGGAAACTAGAGAGCTGTGGAATGTTCTCAACATCTGTTTTTCAACTGTGTAGTGGAGATAAAGACCACCAAGGCCTGCAAAAGCAGGACCGCTATAACTTTTCCACGCACACAATGTACCAGCTACACACGTTTATTGTTTCGTAGTTGGTACGTCTTCCTAAAAGTGGGATCTCACAGAATGTTTTTTTCAAAGCCAGCTGATCACACAGGATGCAGAGGAGGCCCTCGTGTTGTTGACATGCAGAGGAGGCCCTCGTGTTGTTGACATGCAGAGGAGGCCCTCGTGTTGTTGACATGCAGAGGAGGCCCTCGTGTTGTTGACATGCAGAGGAGGCCCTCGTGTTGTTGACATGCAGAGGAGGCCCTCGTGTTGTTGGCATGCAGAGGAGGCCCTCGTGTTGCTGACATGCAGAGGAGGCCCTCGTGTTGTTGACAAGCAGAGGAGGCCCTCGTGTTGTTGACAAGCAGAGGAGGCCCTCGTGTTGTTGACAGTATCTCATAATTCTTCTGGATGTGTGTGTTGTTTTCAAATTAGAGCATTGTGAATGTTTGGTTTTCAGTTAATGCCAATAAGTATTTCACAATAAATAACTCAGTAAATGCTGCCTCCCTCCTCACATTCACTCCTTTGCCACCTCACGCATGCCCCTTACCCCAAAACCCCTAAATCTCAAAATAAAAAATATTTAAGCTCAATAAAGACTTGTTTAAGTCCTAGACTATGCTTAATCTGTGTCCACAAAAACAATCCTAAGTGTTCCACTGGTTCTCCCATGTCTGGTAGGTTTGTCCACAAATGTCCATGGACATCTTTGTTTTGACAATGTGATGGCAATGATTACAATAACCAAATGAGATACTGCCATTGAGCTTGGTGAGACAAACTTGTTTTTGCATTACTCTTTCTATTTCCCCTGAAAACCAGAATATCTGCTGGTTGGGGAACCTACAGAAATAAACAAAGTGTGTGTGTGTACTATGTCTACCTAAGAGAATAGGATGTCCATTTGAATGCTTTCCAACCCTGAATTTACTTCCACCACTTTTGAATAACTACTAATCTGAGAATATCTGCAATGGCATGAACACATGGTGAAAAGCTGGGTACCCAAATACCAGTTATATTCACTGTTGGTAACACAACCATAGTGTGGGCAGCCAAACCAGTACTTCTAGTTTTGTCAAACTGGAATTTGGAGGGCTGAGGCCCATTTGAAAAACAGGTTTTATACTCTTTTTTATACTTTTTTTCATCTGTCCACTAGTATACTCCAAAACACACCTACCATTCCTTTCAAGGTTTACATAACCGTTTTTTAAGAGAAAAAAATCGTTACAGTAGCACTTCCACTGTCTTTCATTAGACCCACTGGTAAGTTGTCAAATGTATCCTTGCAATCACAGAAAATAATTAGACAATCCTCTGCTATGACATCTGGATTACTAACACTGAAAATGAAAGATGATGATTGTACTATATTGTAGGTATATTGTACTACATTATCATGCTAATGTCCTATAATAGGTATCACTATATATTATGTGGACAACAACAAAAATATTTTGGCCAATAAATGGCTCCCGAAGCGCCTACAACTGATTTGACATTAGTTAACTCAGGCTCTAGTGAATTCTGATAAATCAAAACATTTTTCTCATTAAAAGAAAACAACTTACCAACTGTACAGTATATTGATTTGATCTGCTTGCGTCCCTCTGTGTTTGTCTGAAAGTTGTTCCTTGGGGTGAGGGTCAGAGGCATTTTTTCTTCCTGTACAGTAAATAAAACCACAGAGACTCCTCCCAACACCTAAAGTTTCATTTACTGTCAGGTTGTAAATGACTGTTCTTATCCACAGTCAGTCCTTGCATCAAGTGTTATCTTCATTTTAAACCTCTCCCTTCTCCCTCTTTCAAGCACACCCACACACTTTATAACACATACACACCACATTTTAAATTACTTTTCAGGAGTTTTTTTTTTTTCAATCAAAAGCCTCTAAATCCAAAACAAACACTCTGGAGTAACACTGGCTAAATTTGTTCTTGAAAATGAAAAGAAACCAGTACGCACGCGCGCACGCACACACACACACACACACACACGCACACACACACACACACACACACACTTTCACTTTCTCTCACGCGCACGCGCGCAATTGAGGCCATATCGTTTTTAAGGTAGGCAATTTTTCCCCACTACTTTCAAGATTTGGTCAAGAATTTTTTTTTTAAATCCACGTAAGCCCTATGCACCAAAAAAACAGGAGACCTGAGGTTCTCAAAACTCACGTGCATGCACTTGCCAATTCGAGAAATCCTCTGCACGCGCAGCTTGTGTTTCTGCGCTCTCGACTCTATCTTGCGTGCGCGTGAGTTTTGAGACTGATGTGACGCCATAGTCTTCCACCCTGCCTTCCATTCGAGCATTCACATTTGCTCACATGTCTCAAAGCTAAGGGATTGTAAATAATCAAATGTGCAAGGATAATTATACCCTCGAGTGGCGCCTTCCAGCAAGTGTGCCAAGATGTAGCGTCGATGAGACACCAAATTACTTTTGAGCTTGGACACAAAATAATGAATAGGCGTGATTATTTAAATGACATTCATACTCCCTTGACCATGGAGGGCACACCGAGCAGCGGTGGTTTGGGATTCACGGAAAATAGCTTTACCGTGCTCTACAAAAGAATAGGAGTAAGATTAGTGTATTATATTTCTCAAATCTGTCCAGATTTCCACCTGGAGTGCGTTGTTTGAAACACCGTTGTTGGCGTTTTTCTGCCACCTGCATTTAAAGTTAGCCCACAGACATAATTCTATGTTTGATCCCTCCTTGTGACATTAATGGAATCGTGTGATCCTTCCTAAATCGCTAGGAATCCTACTTCCAAAGGCGTATTAAAATCCTGAATTGCGATAATTTGGCCGCTTGGCATTTCAGGTCTTTTTAGTGTTTCATTTTAGTAGGATTTTCGAATCTCGTTCACAGGAAGGAACGATGAACGAAATGAATGGTGATCCATGGCTCTTTCGGGTCTTTAAATCTAGTTCACTGGAAGAAACAATGAACGAAGTGAACGGTGATCCACGGCTCTTTCGGATATTCGAAACACTGAGTTGCGCTTGTGCGTTTTTTGTACAATAACTAATGCCTCCTGGCCTGCAGTCAGAAGTTTTTAGAAACTTCTAAAAATACACATAATGAACATGGTTTTGTTGATGGCTGTGAAGCATTATATGGTGGGGCTGACTCAAATGAACAAAATAAGATCCGGATCAGTAAAGTGAGTCGAACTTCCCATCACTAACTGACATGCATTCTGGGAAATAGCATTACTTCATGTCCCACAATGCGTTGCTTTACCAGCTACTTCCTAAATACAGATGGCAGCTGTGTTTACACCTAAAGCTAAAAATATATATTTAGTCGAGTTCCTTGTGTGATTTGTTAATAGCTAAAAGTTGTTCGCTAGCAAATCGAATGTTATCCTCGACGTCAGCAGCAGTACTACTTGTTTGTAGCTAGCTAGCTTGACCGAGATAAACTAGCATTAGCAAGCTAGCTAGGTATTTGTGCGTTGATTTGCGCATTATTTCCTTTAAATGTTTGGTGGCTGTGTCAGTCATCAAGCTAGTGTCGATTACTAACGAGTGAGTAAGTAGGTACTTGCGCGTTTGAAACCACAAACAAAACGCCTGTCGTAATATGACAGCCGCTGCAGTAGCTAACTTAACTTGCTAAAGTGATTTTCCATATAGCTGAATCTTTCCACGATGTGATTTCTGTCTAACCTTGCGCATCAGGTAGTGTTTGTTTTACTATCTGAAGATGTACACCTTATTATCTGGTCTATACAAATACGTGTTCCAAAAGGACGAATATTGCATCTTGATCCTAGGACTGGACAATGCAGGAAAAACGGTAAGTCTCTCTTAGTTTTGCTATATTCAGCTTCGCAAATTTACTTTTTTTTTACTGTAGTTGGCTAACTATACAGTACCAAGTTATACGGTACAGAGCTATAACGTTCGCTCGTTGGAACTGTAAGTTGACATTATTGTATTGTTTATTGCTCTCTTTTGTCGTTTTTGGCGAAAAAAAATGCTTGTGTAATTAAGAGGTTTTTTACACCACAGACCTTCTTGGAGCAAACCAAGACAAAGTTCAGTAAGAACTATAAGGGAATGAATTTGACCAAAATCACCACTACTGTTGGACTCAACAGTAAGTATGCATGCAGCAAGAACCAACATGCTGTTATCTCGCTTCTCATTCAGTTGTATCAGATTGCTGTTCATGAGTCCAAGCCATTGTCTTATGTTCTGTCTTCTCTCCACACAGTTGGCACAATTGACGTCGGCAAGGCTCGTCTAATGTTCTGGGACCTTGGTGGCCAAGAAGAGCTCCAGTCTCTTTGGGACAAAGTGAGCACTGACTAGATTACACTCACCCAAACACAACTGTCCATTGTTATTGACAGGAATTAACTCATGTCCTGACTGGAGAAATGCTGGATGCATGAATAAGTAATATTAATAGGATTTAATAGACAAAGAGAAATACAGTATGCACAGAGGAGACTGTGATAGGCAAGTCGTAAGACAGCTTTTCTCTGTGCAGACAAACCTTAAGTAACCTCCTTATCTCCCAATGCTAAAGTTATGGGCGTTTACTTAGTGGGGGTTGCCATCAGTTTTACCCATTCATAGTGACACTTGACCTGGTGTGTGATGACACAAGAACGACAATAAAAATGTAGGTGACAGTGCAATGTGCTGCATTCTGTAAGGTCAGGCTGGTGTTTTGAGGTTTGACCACTGAAATGCAGTTTTGTTTTCGCTGTAAATCTACAGTACTATGCAGAGTCCCACGGAGTGATTTATGTCATCGACTCCACTGATGAGGAGCGGCTGTCGGAGTCGAAAGAGGCCTTTGGTGAGTTGCTCCGTGTTGCCCAAAGGCATTTAGCAAAGGACGTCAAATATCGGCGAGGTTATTGCTGTAGACGTATCTATGTCATTGGCTATTGTTTGCTTTACCAGCTGAAATGTTTGTCCCACTTCATGGATGTAAAAAGGATAAATTGATTTGAGAAAGACAAGTCCTTCCTCACACCGATCAGTTGACTTTAAATGGATATTTCACTTATCTTTTAGTATTTCATTCACTGTTAATGCAGTTGCTGTGCATCAACCCATTGTGCATGTTAGCAGAAGGTCCATTACAAAACTTTGTTTGAGCGAGCCGGCAGAAGATCAGATAATTGAACCGAAGCTTGGACTGACAGCATTGTTCTCCTTTTTCCTAGAGAAAATGATCAGCAGCGATGTTCTAGAGGGCGTTCCTCTCTTAGTGCTCGCCAACAAGCAAGACGTGGAGGTATACCACATGGCTTTGAAGGCTAGAGGAGCCATCACCGTGCCTCTGTAAACAAAAACATGGCAAAGCCAGCCGGAACATGGCAAAGCCAGCCGGAACATGGCAAAGCCAGCCGGAACAATTTTATCTCTGCGATTGCAACAGAGCAGTCACCCATCTCATTGTCAAATCTCAGCATACTGTGTGGTAGAGATGTGCATTGGACATGATTTTACTATCCGAATACTGTGAGTTATTATTCGAATAGTAGTCAGTTAACCGAAATACATGTTTTAAAAACTACCGACACAACATGGGTGCTACAACATAACGCACAAATTAGTGGGTGTCGTTCTAACATTTGCTCAATGGCCGTTCGTGAGAAAAGCGCAAGTGTGCATATGGAGGAAGTGTGGTAGACATGCAAAACTCAGCTACAGAACAACAAGACCAAATATTTATCTAAAAGTATTTAGTTTATTGGATGGAAGAGTCTAGAAAATCAAGTTAGCCAAGCTATCCAGCTATATGCTATTTGCTTTTTCGTAGGTAACATGAATTTACTGTAGTAAATATATTCCATCTTCCCTTGAATTAGTTAACTTTCATCCACTTGTGGGATAGTGGTAAAGGCATGGCAGTATAACAGTAGGCTATGCTGTATATATTGCGTCATTCTGAATGATTGGGCCACTACTCTACTACCGCTTTGATTGACGAACGTAAACAACAAACACGTGTGAAGGAGTGCATGTTATAAAAACGACAATCGACGTTTAAATGTCATGGTATATCATCACATGTAATAAGTTTAGATAGGAATTTTAATAGTTCTTAATAATATTCAGTTCTATTTATTTAAACAAAAAACTTGAATACTCAATTCATTTCGGGTATTTGACTATCTGTGACTATCTTCATTTTAAAATTAGTTAAATAATATATATATGTATTTGCTCGCTTTTTACTTGGTGTGATTGAAATGTACAGAGAGGCCCATCTCTTGCTGTGTCATGCATACATACGTGTTTTTCCCCCTAGGACTGTATGTCCGTGCCAGACATCAAAACCGCTTTTAGCGACTGTGCTCCAAAGATTGGGAAACGAGATTGTCTGGTTCAGCCTTGCACAGCCCTAACTGGGTAAGACTAATGTTTTCTCTTTGTCCAAGGGTTTTTCAAATTGTCTTTATTTAGCAGATGCTCTTATCCAGAGTAACATGCTCTTTTATGTAATATGGTCCAAACAGGTATTTGATTCTCTGGGATCTATAAGAAATTTACCAAATTGCATGTTTGAACAAATTGCAAATGTGTCACAATCCAAATGTACAAATGTAGGAATTTGTTGTGCTTAAGATTCCAGACTGCATCTCTTTATATCATCTTAACTTTAAGAGCCAGAGCACTATTTGCGGATAATAATCTCTCTCTCTCTCTCTCTTTCTCTCTTTCTCTGTTTATCTCTCTCTCTGTTTATCTCTCTCTCAGGCAGGGGGTGAACGAAGGTATTGAGTGGATGGTGAAGTGCGTAATCAGAAACATTCACAGGCCTCCAAGACAGAAGGACATCACATAGAGCTAGCCATGTCTTCCCCCTTCCAAAGCTCCCACCACAGGGCTGTGTTCATTAGGCACCAAAATGGTGTAAACAGGACTGAAACAACAAGGGACTGCCAGTACAATTTCAGCAATCTTCAGGTGAAACATTCTGCTCTAATGAACACAATCCAGGCACCCGTTTTGCTACAGTTTGACTTTAGAAAGAGAAGGTGGACTCTATCTAAGCAGCTGACTTTGCAACTGACTTCTCCCGCTCCATTTGCTTGCTTTAGTGCTGTGAATTCAAGTCTTTTCAGATGCGTCTTGGTGTCAGGGATAAACAGTTAGGGATACAGTTGATTTATTGTGTGTAATTTGGAAATGTACTCTGATTGAGGTGAAAAGCTTTATTTTGGCCTCAGCTAATGTGTGAATTGTTTGTGTCTTTCTTATAAAATTATGACATTGTCATCAAATTGATAAAGTCACCCTCATGCTCTGTATCCCTTCAGTAATGTAACTTCTTGGTCCTAATTCCTGAAGCCCCTCAGAGTAGTATTGATGATCTAGGATACATTTTCATGTTAGACAGTAATGACTGACTTTATATGGACAGAGATCCTAGTTTTGTGCCTGTTCTCTGAATATGGACTTTTTTTTTTACTCAACCCAATGATACTAATTAGTCTGTTTTAAGAGGGGGGGGGGCAATTCTCTCAAGGAAATATCAATACCATTTGTACTTTTGAGGGTTATTTATCAGTTTGAGGATGAACCTTGACACAGCTATGTGGTGTGATTTCATATTATGCAAAAACACTAAATGAAAAATAATTTTGACAGTGGGTCAATGATGTATCAATCACTGCCCATTCATATGACCTGTCAAAATACTAGTTTTATAGTTTGCAATGTATGTGGTGCATGTCTATGATTGAGTACCAATGACTCCTAATCGCTGTTGAGTGCCTGTCTTTTCGTGCACCCTGTGGGTATTAGGGTGCTATCTGAGTCACAGTTTCTTTTTACTCTTTAACCTGGTAGCATAAGTAATGTAATTGATCAGGCTGAAAACATTTTAAACACATGGAAAAGATTATGTAATTAACAGGATGATTCAGAACAATTTATAGTTTTCTTTGACATGCTCATTGGTTCCTCAACTTCAAGTGAGATAAAGTACAATAAAAGTATTTGTCTTTGATCGGAATTCAAAGTTTTGAAAACATTTTGGCGAGCATGGTAAGTTGGTGAGAAAAGAGGGAAAACCTCATGAGGGTATGGGATAAGAACCATTGTCGCCTGGGGTTAGTGTCCTGTGAAGGTATGGGATAAGAACCATTGTCGCCTGGGGTTAATGTTCTGTGAAGGTATGGGATAAGAACCCTTGTCGGCAGGGCTTAGTGTCCCATGTATAGTGTTATCTTTTATATATTATGCATAGTGTAACATAGGAGCTACATTGTTTTTGAGGTGCGATTACAAAATGAAATTTGTTTTTCCTATATAATGAGATTATAGAAAGCATTTATAAAAAGAAACAAAGATGTTCACAAAATGTATCAAAGTTGTGAAGCATCATTCAAATTTGAGTCGTAATAAATGGGTAAAAAAGTACTTCTCTAGACCAATATTTGACAGTTATTCCTATTCATCAATTTAATAGTAATTGAACCCCTTCATTAAAGAAAAATAGCAGGGCATCCCTACAGAACCTTAAAATTCCAAGTGTTTCTACACTGAGTGTAAGGAGGTCATTTTCTTGTAGCCCAGATTGGCTGCTGAGAACCACATTAAAAACCTCTTATCTATAATCTAACAAGTCCCTCAAGAGTTAAGAGACCACTGCAAATTGAAAGCTTCTGGTCTCTTAATTTTTTCCGGAGCCGTATGTGAGCACGTCTGTAGAGGGCCTCCCCCAGGTCCAAGAGGATTGCTTCTCACCCATCCAGTGATATTGATAGTGTGCATGTACACAGGATGAGATCAGAAATGCAGTTCATCTTCTCAATCTGGCCTTTACTCTCTCTAGTCATTATCAAACTGGTCATCCTTGTTGAAAATTTTGAAGAGGTTTTGGTGATTATAGCCAGGGACTAACCCTTGTAGATGTATTTCCATAAAATGTATCTGTAGTCACACAATCACACACTTGTTAAAACATTTAAACAGGTCACTTGGGCCTAAGGGCCTATATTACTATTGTTTTAAACAGCCTGTTTGTCTTTTTGATATGGGGTACGGGTCCCAGAGGTTGTGAAACAATGGTGGAAGATTCGGGAAGGATCCGCTCCAAGATTTGCATAATGGGAAGGCCTAATATCATTGTGATAAATGGAGACCAGTCAAGCCTTGTTCAACTGGCCCACAATTAGAAGGAATGATTGTTGTTGCCCTGGCTGGATTCCGTCCGCGGTGTCCAATGTAACAGTCTGTGTCTTTAGCCACTAAGCAATTTAAACAGCGGGTGTTGTTTACTTCCTGCATTGTCAAACCAATTAGTCAAAACTCCACGGTTCTCGAAACAGGAACATCAAGGACTCTGGAGGGGGATTTGTTGCCTTGACATCTTCCATGCTTGGTTACAATGTTGTGTCTGACCACTTCTGGCTTTCTTCTGCTCATTGCGGTACATAGTTACTTAGAAGAGTAGGCCATAAAAAAATGTAATTATACATCCTTGCATGCCCCAGTTACTTCCACTGATCATTTTGCCAACAGCTGCTGAAATAAGATGATGTTTGTAGTAGTAGTACAAAGAACTCAACAATGGGTACAGTTGTCTTGGCCCATAGACTACTTCTGGGATGTGAAACTAACTAGCATCAAGAATAAAGAAAAGTGAATTAATTAATCAAAATTAAATTAGATATCACATAATCATTGAATTAAAGCAAAATTCAACTAATGTTAGATTCTTAATTTCTGGTATATGATTGACATCAAACTGAATACAATGTGATACATTCCATGTGTATTATCTGGATTCCATATCTAAAGGTGCTAGTCATATAATTAGAATATCATCAAAAAGTTGATTTATTTCAGTAATTCTATTCAAAAAGTGAAACTTTGATATTATATTCATTCATTACACACAGACTTATATATTTCAAATGTTTATTTCATTTAATTGTGATGATTAAAACTGACAACTAATGAAAATCCCAAATTCAGTATCTCCGAAAATTAGAATATTACTTAAGACCAATACAAAAAAAGGATTTTTAGAAATGTTGGCCAACTGAAAAGTATGAACATGAAAAGTATGAGCATGTGCAGCACTCAATACTTAGTTGGGGCTCCTTTTGCCTGAATTACTTCAGCAATGCGGCGTGGCATGGAGTCGATCAGTCTGTGGCACTGCTCAGGTGTTATGAGAGCCCAGGTTGCTCTGATAGTGGCCTTCAGCTCTTCTGCATTGTTGGGTCTGGCGTATCGCATCTTCCTCTTCACAATACCCCATAGATTTTCTATAGGGCTAAGGTCAGGCGAGTTTGCTAGCCAATTAAAAACAGGGATACCATGGTCCTTAAACCAGGTACTGGTAGCTTTGGCACTGTGTGCAGGTGCCAAGTCCTGTTGGAAAATGAAATCTGCATCTCCATAAAGTTGGTATGCAGCAGGAAGCATGAAGTGCTCTAAAGCTTCCTGTTAGACTGCTGCATTGACCTTTGACCTCAGAAAACACAGTGGACCAACACCAGCAGATAACATGGCAACCCAAACCATCACTGACTGTGGAAACTTTACACTGGACTTCAAGCAATGTGGATTCTGTGCCTCTCCTCTCTTCCTCCAGACTCTGGGACCTTGATTTCCAAAGGAAATGCAAAATTTACTTTCATCAGAGAACATAACTTTGGACCACTCAGCAGCAGTCCAGTCCTTTTTGTCTTTAGCCCAGGCGAGACGCTTCTG
>JACXGI010010334.1:0-10902 GCA_016801175.1 Esox masquinongy
AGCCTGTAACTCTGTCAAATTTGCTACTGGCCTCTAGAGACTTTTAGATTAGTCACCTACGTGCTCGTTCTTGATGTTGCAATATACAGTACCCTCCAGATTTATTGGCATTCTGTAAATATGTTAATATGTAAATATGGCTATAATCTTACACTAAAAATTCATGTGTATCTAACTTTTAATTTAGGGGAAACTGTTAAAAGAAAAAGAAAATCATCATCAAGAAATTACTTATTTTATGTAAAAATAACTATTGGCAACTATTAGCATCGCTGCATTTAGTACTCTTTGCACCCTCCCTGTGCCAAGATAACAGCTCTGAGTCATCTCCTATCATGTTTGATGAAGTGGGTGAACACATAAGAAGGAATATGAGGCCATTCCTCATGACTCCTTGGTCTTGCGTGTGGACTCTCTTTAGCTCCCCACACAGGTTTTCAATGGGATTTTTGAAGGGACTATAGTCCTTTCAAACATTTCAACATATGGTCAGTGAACCACTTTTGTTTGGATTTGGAAGTATGCTATGGACTAGTGTCCTGCTGGAAGATCCAACGACGACATAGTTTTAGCCTTGTGGCAGATGTAGACATACTGGCCAAAATGTCTCCTGGTACATGATGGACTTCATGTTACCTCCTATGTTCATTTATCCATTTAACATAGGAGGTGTTATCCAATTATCATATTTCAGTTTTGTATTTTTTTTAATATTGTGTTAGTTCAAAATAACACAAAATCAAAAAATAACACAATATCAAAGTATGGAGTATAGTATTGTAATGTAAATGAATAAAACTCAGAAACACCGAAAAGGTTTAAGGAGGCTTTCTAAATGCACTGTAGGTTTTCATGATATATTTTTAAATACTTTTAGAATTCAATGTGTTCATCTATATCGTACCCATCCTCCATTCTCCTGGACCCAGCTCAGTAATTTGCTTTTGAAGTACTCCAAAGTCCATGTCAGAATGTCTTTCACATACTGGGGCAAATGAGCAATCACCACCTAAAAAAGATGAAAAAAAAATAATTTAATACACGCAAAAAAATAATTTAACACACGCAAACACAAATACACAAGTAATAAGAACACTTACTTTGACAGCTATCCTCCCTGCTACATAGAACAGCACAGCTATTCTCTCCCAGGTGATGTGACCATCCTCGAAAACATGTTCTGCCACCTTCCAGTAGTTGGACTTGTTGGACAATTTCCCCACTATTCCATCTATCGTACTGTTGAAGAGACGATGGGTAGGAATTAGATCACTGTGTGCCTACACAGAGAAACACACATCCAAACTCAATATTCATACTCATTTGTTTTCCTAGTCTATAAAACAGTGTAGCTTCTGTCCCTCATCATACATCAATCAGGGCTTGAACCAGGGACACTCTGTACAATTGACAAATGTTACTCTTTAAGCACTGTTACCATTGCTGCATCATAACAGTGGCCCCTGAGAAGCAATGGAAACAACTATTTCAACGTCTCAGAGTGAATGACATCACTGATTGAAACATGCAAATGCCAGCACACCAGGACACTATGTCATACATGTTTACATATGCATAAAGTTCATCAACGTAAATTCACATGAATTACGGTTTGAGAAATCTACCAAGTATAGTGAAATCCAAAGTAAAAGCTAAAATGAACTTACTCATTCAGCTCCCCGTCTTTCTCGACGGCATCACCAATCTTTCGTATCATCAAAGCCAGCTGAGTAACAATCGTCTCGTCGTGCTCAGTCTCCATCTTCTGGGTCTCCATTAACAGGCCTTCTGACGAGGGCACCTCTGCTAGCTGGTCCCACACGACTCTGTTAGAGCACTTCATGGTTTAGGAACAACCCTTCATAGACCACCATGCCTGTTCTTGTCAAAGTTAACTGTTGTTGTGACCAGTGATGGACTTATCATAAGGAAGAAGACGCAACTCCCTCAGGCCTTACTTTATAAAGGCATTGTGAACTGGCATAATTAATAAAAATAATAAAATAGTTCAAAAAAAAAAAAGAAAAAATCTCCGCTTTGGGGCCCCACATCCTTAACAAACTGAACGACCCATTATCATGTGGTTTTCAGCTCATCGCTCTTGTGTGGCTTCAGTGTAGGTAGGGATGTGTATCTTGCTCACTCTTTTTTCTATCAAATTCCAACATTCACAGCCAGCTTTAACTCAACGATCAAACTTGATTGTTGGGGGGCTGTTGCTATTTGTAAAACATTTACACTACAATTACACTGATCCTCCATGTGGCAGTCTACCCATACGTAGGATTCTGCCATTTACAGGCCGGTTGTGGATCAAAGGCAGGTTGTAAATATCACCTTGTTCCTCTGATAACAAACTCACCAACAAGATGTTTTCTTTAGTATATGGGGCTAACAGGATTAAACTTGGGAAACGTATTTAAAAGGGAGCTTCTTGAAATTCTTGAGGGTTTTCATTATGGGTTAAAGATAATGTCTGGAATTTTTGTCCATTAGTTGTAAAACTGCCACTGTCGACTTAAAACGTGTCCCCCAAAAAGTTTGTAATATGTCATATATGCAATTTGTGCCTATATGTGCCCCATGTCATCAACTTTCATACTGGGAATTTAATGGCTAACAGAGGTGCGATAGTGATGCTTATTATAATGCGCATAAACAACATTACACATCTAGCTCAAAACGGGTGGTCAACTATGGTCATTCATGAAAAAACACAAAGCATACATTTTTTAGAAATATTTTAAAGATTTCCTTTTGAATAGCTTTTTCAAATTTTGAGATATTCACCCCAAATCACATCTATATATTCTTTATGACATTATTTAAGTGCCTTAACCATTTTTTACAAACTAACAATCGTATATTGTCTACAAATATTTTAATCTTTCCCTTTGAAATAAGACAAATTTTGACATATTCATCCCAAATCACATCATAAAACTCTAGATGACACCTTTTAACTGCCTCAACCAATAGATCAACTGCACAAAAAATGCAACACCGCCCACTTTCTTTAAAATAGTATTTAATGAAGAGCTTCAACTTCTATCACTTTTTCATGTTGTCTGGTAACTTAAAAATATGATGCTTGCTATTTCATAAAAAAACAATGTTAAAGCAGTAAAATAATGTTGTGTAGAATATTCTGATGCAATTTGGGATAAACATTAAAAAAATTGAAAATAGCTATTTCCAAAGGAAGGATTCAACTATATTTATTTATTTATTTATACTGGTTACTTTTCAAAAACATAAGGTTGAAGTAGCTGTTGAAGTAGATAATATCATGTAGAATGCACTGATGCAATTTGCTATGAATATTTCAAAATCTGAAAAAATATTTCAAAGGGACGTTTAAAAAATTTCAAAGAAATCTCTTCTTGTTACTTTGTGAAAACCCAATTTTGAGGAAGTTAGGTTTAATGTCATGAAGAATACAGTTGTGCTCAAAAGTTTGCATACCCTTGGAGAATTGGTAATATATGTACCATTTGTAAAGAAAACATGAGTGAGCAGGCAAAAAACACATCTTTTATTTCTTATGGGATTCACATTCAACTGTAGGTCATAACAGAATGGCACAATCATAAGATCAGTGTTTGCTGCTAACTTGGCCCTTATTGTAAAAAGTTTATCTATGTGTGAGGAGGTGGATCCAATCCCTCCTTACACACAGATAAACTTTTTACAATAAGTTAGCAGCCCTCTGGATCAAGAGCCAGAGGGACCTCCTGAATCACTGTTGGGGATTCAGGGAGAAATATGGGGATGAATAGGCCATAAGAAACAGCCACAACATGTCATAGCCAAATCACATAGACAATTGGTTACATATAAGGACATTATGAACTGAAATCTACTATAATGACATGCGACCCAATTGGCAGTAAGACGCTCAGAAACTATATGACATAGCCTAAGTCTTGGGTAATCTATCTTATTGTACTCACCAAGTTGCTTGACTCACAGTCCATGATTTCTTCCAAAAATCTAGTCTAAATTGGTCTCCTGTGTTGCTTTTCCACTTAGGAGTAGCCATTTAAACTTTAAATGCCGAGTGTAGTTTCGTTAGCAGCGACAGCTATGCGTCTTGCGCAATAGTCAAGTTTGGTTGAAGATTTGGTTGGGTGGTGCGCACGGTTGGTGTGTCCTGTGTGTGCGTCTGACGGTGATCGTTCATCAATTGCCGTAAAGTGTGTCTCGTGTGCTCTCAACGTAGCTTGTTTCAAATCCATTGGTCGTCATTTGAGGAAGATACATGCTAACAAAGACATGAGGCCGCGCGTAATCGGTGCCAGAACCACATGTCTTTGCTGACGTAGTGTGAAGCATATAGGCAACGTAGAAGGACAAACTATGTCTGGTTACATGCTAGAGGCTCTCTTCTTTTCAGAAATACCAATTATTGCTGTGTTAAAACCTAGTAATGGTTTTGAATATCATGAATAGTTTTGCTCTGAGTTGATCGAGTTGGATTTGGCTCTGAGGAACATGAATCGTTTTTGATTATAAAAACGGATTTTATCAAACAAAATGATACTTTGCTATATCTCTGGGACTACCAAGATAAGAAATCAGAAGAAGACGGCTCATTGTAAGTACAAAATTTACCGTCAGACTCGAAACTAGCAACCCTGGTGCCTTGGAAAAAGTGTTGTGTGGATGTTGACTATACTCAGACACTTGCATAGGAGTTAGTCACCGTAATAGCTACTTTAAATTGTGTACCGCAGTTAGATTAACGAGATTCTAAGCTTTCTGCACATATATAATATGCCTATAACAAAAAAACATATTTACAACACTTCGCACACTTTGTGGCAAAAAAGCATAGGCGTCCCGCCGGCGGTACACCGTGGCCCCAAATTCTTGCAGGTGGTATAGCTGCCCATTCGTCTTGGCAAAATGCCTTCAGGTCATGCTAAGTCTTTGGTCGTCTTGCATGAACCGCAAATTTGATTTGATGATATTAAGGTCAGCCGACTGTGATGGCCACTCCAGAACCTTTTTCTGCTGTAACCACTGGAGGGTCAACTAGGCCTTGCGCTTAGGGTCATTGTCATGCTGGAAAGTCCAAGAGCGTCCCATGTGCAGGTTTCGTGCAGAAGAATGCAAATTGTCTGCCAGCATTTTCTGATAACATGCAGCATTCATCTTGCCATACATTTTCACAAGTTTACCCGTGCCTTTAGAGCTCACACACCCCCAAAACATCAGCGAGCCACCACCATGCTTCACAATGGGGATGATATTCTGTTCACTATAGGCTTTGTCGACCCCTCTTCAAACATAATGCTTATGGTTGTGACCATAAAGCTCTATTTTGGTCTCGTCTTTCCAAATTACAGTGTGCCAGCTGTGAGGCGTGTCAAGGTGTTGTCGGGCATATTGTAACCAGACTTTTTTGTGGCATTGGCGCAGTAAAGGCTTCTTTCTGGCAACTCACCATGCAGCTTATTTTTATTCAAGTATTGTCGTATTATGCTCCTTGAAACAACCACACCGTCTTTTACCAGAGCAGCCTGTATTTCTCCTGAGGTTTCCTGTGGGTTTTTCTTTGTAACCCGAACAATTCTTCTGGAAATTTTGGCTGAAATCTTTCTTGGTCTACCTGACCTTGTCTTGGTAACAAGAGATCCCCAAATTTTCCACTTCTTAATAAGTGATTGAACAGTACTGACTGGCATTTGCAAGGCTTTGGATATCTTTTTTATTTCCTTTTCCATCTTTATAAAGTTCCATTACCTTGTTACTCAGGTCTTTTGACAGTTCTTTTCTGCTCCCCATGGCTCAGTATCTAGCCTGCTCAGTGCATCCACGTGAGAGCTAACAAACTCATTGACTATTTATACACAGACACTAATTGCAATTTAAAAAGCCACAAGTGTGTTGTATAAACAAACATCTGGTGACACAATGGATCATTTAGCCACACCCCCGGCACCTACTTCACCTTTAATTGCCATTTCATTCTGTGTGTAACAAGGCCAAACATTCAAGGGTATGTAAACTTTTGATCAGGGCCATTTGGGTGATTTCTGTTATCATTATGATTTAAAAAGGAGCCAAACAACTATGTGATAATAAATGGCTTCATATGATCACTATCCTTAAATAAAATACATTTTTTTTGCATGATCAGTCATATTTTCAAAATCAATGCCAACATTTCACAATTTCTGCCAGGGTATGCAAACTTATGAGCACAACTGTATACTGATGCAATTTGGGATGAATATCTCAAAATTTGAAACAGCTATTTTAAAGGCAGTTAGGTGATGTCATAAAGAATATACTTATGTGATTTGGGATTAATATCTTAACATTTGAAAGAGCTATTTTAAAGGGAAGGATTCAAATATTCCTAAAATATCTATGCTTGGTATGTTGTTAAAAAAACATTGTTTAAGGCAGTTAGATCATTTCATACAAAAAACAGATGTGATTTGGGATGAATTAGATCACACACAAACTTATTTTCATTGCCATCATCTTAACAGTTTAAAAAAGCTATTTTAAGTCATAATTTACCAACTGTATGTCAGAACCCGATGCTCTGAGGACTGTACTTTGATGCTCGTCCCTAACTACCCTGTTCACCATTATCCACGTTGAATCTTGTCCGCCATTAACCACTCAGCATTCTGCACAACCTAATACGTCGTTTCGTGACTTAGGAGCAAGCGAATGAGTGAATATGAAACTTAATGTGTGAATATGAAATCTTTATTGCACTGGCTGCACTATGTTTGTTCAGGTTTTTGTTTGTTTAATCAGGGCTTTAATCAGATTCTAGGCATAGGCAAGATAAGCGATCGCTTAGGGCCCTCAACTGCTATGGGGCCCTGACCGCTAGTGAGCCCCTGACCACTTGGGGAGGGGGCTCCAAATAAAATTTTGCTTAGGGCCCCCAAAAGGCTACAGAGCCGGCACTCTGTGTAATAGATAAACTCACCTGCTCAGCAAGCGCTCTCCTACCTGATCATCTGTAAAACAAATTAAATTGAAACAAAAAAATCACTTTCTGGTCTTGTGAACATAGAAATTATTAAAAACTTAAAATGTATATTGAACACTTTTGGCTAGCTGGTAATAACAGTGGCATGTTGTCGATTCCAGAAACACAGCAATAATTATAAATGAAAATTATTAAAAAATATATGCATATTATATGCAACTATGCACAATTAATAATAATCGGCTAAAGATGTTTCTGTGATGAAAACTTTAATTGGCGGACCTACCTGATGTCAGTACACAAGCCATTGATTGTTTGTACCAATAATAAGTAACAAGCTAGCTATATATCTTCAGAAGACTAGAACGTAGTTCTTGTAATTACAAAGTTGTAGATGAGTACTCGTCTAGTCCACGTTCGACATCGAAACTGTAATCTGTTGTATCCTCATTCCTCTACGCGGGTCTTAAACCCCATTGGAGCGGAAGTCAAAAGGAGAAAATAATATTTTGAGAACCCAAAAGTAGCTAATTATTTTAACTTGGCCCGGTGCTCCGGTTGGGAGGTGCTTCCTAATTTTCAACAATTCTGTTGTTCGTAAGCAGACACCGCTACAAACCCGGAACTCCGGCATATGCGAACCCACTCAAATTGAGACAATTCGCGCTTGCGCATTGTTATTTGTCCACATGACATGTGTCCGTGTGGAAACTTTCTGTACGTAACACTCTGAAGTCAGCACGTACAATATTTGTTGGGAAAACTGTACTGTCAGAGTTCTGGCTAGTAGTCTTTCTGTTTAGTACGTGGGCTGACTTAGAGCAGTCAGGTTGGTACTTTCATTTGTTTGTGTTAACGAACAACACAAACGAAACGTTACATCTTGCAACATTGTAGCATGGCTGGCAGCACCATCAAGACAGTATACGATATATTTCAATCCATGGACTACGGACCGACTAGCTCAAGCACTGCTGCAGCTCAGGTAAAGACGTTAATATACAGTACATATGCTGTACACGGGTCCAACTAGTGTATAACTAACTAGCTGATATATAGTTATAAACATTCCAAAACCATACCGTTTTTTTCACATGGAAATTCTATAAATAGGTTTTTGGAGTTTAATGTAATTAGACTCGAGATCATGTGTGCCAGCTAAGTGTTAGCTGGCTATTACAGTGTGAGGTGGACTCTAATAGCTGCAGGAACTCATAAGACAGACATGTGACACTGGTGATTTATGATGGAGCCTGTGTGACCCAGGAGGGCAAATTGTGTGGGATTATGCGGTGTGAACAACCCACATTCAACAGCAGACATGTCCAGGGTAAAGTTCATTATGTATTTGGCCGAATGTAGCTACTGTCAGTAGGTTGTGCCGGGAACGTGATGGTAGATGTACCTGTCAACACTACACTCCCTGGGCACGTATCATTTTATTTGTTACTCTGCAGCCAACGAAAATGTGTGAGCATAGCTTAGAATTTGGCCAGTTCAAATATGCCGGTTTGAAGCCTAAACGGTATAACCTATTTCAAAAGAATTAAAGAAGCTCTCTATTTATTTACGAATGGCAATTTTCTTAAAGGTTTGTTTATAGGATAGTATATTTTGATATTTTTTTATTGGTGTTTGTAAAGTGTTGTTTTGGGCACTTTGGGGTTGTTTTGGGTACCTGTTTCTGGTTATTTTGGTAACTACTGTATATAGATTGTAATGGTAGTACATTTAAATTATTGGCCAAAGAAGCATGTTTTTTATAATCGCAGTCTCACCCTGTTAGACATCATTAACACTTCAATCCTTTGCAGTCAGTATTATGCTCTGCAATTTTTGGTAATTCACATGCATATAGATTTCTGCAATAAAAGCATGGATGAAGGAACACTTCCTCAAACTAAGCAGTGACAAAACAGAACTCATTGGAACCAAATCTACCCTCACCAAGACTGGCACTTTCACTCTCTGCATCGATGACACTGTTGTCTCTCCAGCCCCATGCACGTAACCTTGGCGTCATTCTGGACTCTACATTCTCGTTTGATCAGCCCATTAAACAGACTGTAAAATCTTCATTTTCCCACCTCCGCAAAATCGCCAAACTCAGACATTCCCTCTCCCATCCAGCTGCTGAAACCCTAATACATGTGTTCATAACCTCCCGTCCTGACTACTGCAGCTCCCTACTCAACTCTACATCCCTCCATAAGCTCCAATGGTACTTTCTCATGGTATTTTTTGTATGTTTCTGTTCCATGTTCATTTTGTAAAGTGTCTTTGGGTCCTTGAAAAGTGGTATATAAATATAATGCATTATTATTATTATCAGAATGATGTCCGAAAGATGTTGTGTGCCAGTTGGGAATAAAGCATTTATAGTTTATTAATATTTTATTAATCGTTAATTAGGGTTGAGAACAAATAGTCGAATTGTCGACATTTCGACAAGGATGGCTTTTATCAACAAGTTACTCTAATTTTCAGAAGTTACTAAAAAAATCTATGACTCACTTGGTAATAATATAGAAAACAATTACATTGAAATACATTTATTTATATATATTTATATATTATAATATTTATTTGACCCCAAAAATCAGGTAAGGCCCAGGCTTCCCCTAGGGAGTTCAAGTTCCAAGTTTTATTTATCAAATGCACCAAATAACAAAGCGTCTTTCTGACCAATTAAATTATTGTGACATAGCACACCACATCTACGCAGTAAGAAACTAAGAAATATATAAAGCAAAAATATACATAATGTAAACTAGCAGCAAATAGACTGGGGAATATGAACAATATGGTTAGATGTATTAAATATTATAAATATAATATTAGTGTAATATGCAGATGAATGGTACATACAAAATAATATTCTAACGTACATTGAATGTACATGGAAAGACATCATTGCATCTGGAATTTTCATGCATGATTAGTATGATCATAGATCAGTGTTGCTGGTTGAGGAGCCTTATGGCCTGAGGGAAGAGAGTGTCTGGTCTTTTATTCCTTTCATCAATCCATGACATGGTTGAATCTTGCTCCTCACAGTTGGCACTTGTAGGCTACCCGGTATTCTGGCATGAAACATTTAATTGACTTAATGTTACATTTTCCATTACTACGTTCATCAAAAGTTTTATAATACTTTTCCATGGTACTACATACTTTATTTGTAACATTTTCTGTTGTCATATGTTTGTTCCTCTATCTGTCTTTTTGTCCATGTCTAACTTTGCCAGTCTTTCGGTATACTCTCCAAACAAACACACACGTTGTCTCCTTCCTCAGGCTTGGCTTGAGCATCAGTCTGGTGCTCTCGGCCTGTTCATTGACGGAAGGTTTGTCCTCCCAGCTGGAAGACAATCATGCTGTGTGACTGACTCTTCAGGTAACTCTATGGCCAATCGCAGAGCAGAGCAATGCTGAGCTCCACCTTCTTGTCAGCCTCCTCCAAAGAAAGGGCCTTTCCCGGGAGTGGACTGTTGTTGACATAGGGTCTCGTTCACCTGAATGCAATGTTTTGCATGCTTTCTCACACTCTGCTACGCACTATTGTCTTGTTATCTTTTATCTTCAAAACACTGTTCTTCAAAATGCTTTTCATCAATGAAATGATATTCTGACATTTGACTGTCTCTTTCTTTTCTGTATCTTCGTGCCTGTCTCTCTCGGTCTCTTCATTCCCACCCACTAGGTCGTAGTGTGTGTACTACAGTGTGTGCCACAGATGAGGATGTGTCCCTGTCTGTGTCCTCTGGAGCCAGTGGATTCAAGGCTTGGAGTGCCTTACCCTGCCACGTGAGAGCCAAGACTCTACTCAGGTAAATTCTAGCTAGCTATTTAAAACTGACAGGCCGACCCAGTCTGCATTATGTATTACCTGTATTAAATATATGTACTTGCATGTGTCAGGCTGGTGAGTGGCCTCCAGA